>CM038226.1:61608111-61781597 GCA_021442155.1 Cymbidium sinense | reverse complement strand
GGCCAAATAATTACCATTTGCCATTGGTTAGTCTATTGGTTCATATTCAATTAGTCAATTGAAGATGATTGTAGGCTTTAGTTTGAATCAATTTGAATTTTGGGAATGATTTAGGCCATATTGAGGCCAAATTGACCCTAAGTAGGCCAATCGGGTTCAATTGATCAAATTAGGTTCAATCAAGGCTTTGATCATATTCAACGATCAATTTGAAATAAACTTGAGTCATTGCGTAATTAATTTGGGTTTGATTTTGATTTGACTCAATTTGATCTTTTAGGTCAAATTAGTCAACTAGGATCAAATGACCAATTGGACTAGGTTTGGCTCAATTGATGGTCAAGTCATGCAGAGTTGATCTTATGTGAATCATTGGTTTCCATTGATTTGGCTTAGGGTGAAATTTAATTCATTTGTCTCATGTAAGTTAAGTGAGTTTACTTGGTCAAATGACCAAATTGATTTGGTTTGATCCAATTGATTGCAATTGATTAATCAAGGATGATCAACAATCATTATAGAAGGTTTTGGAGGGTTTGGCTCAATCCAATTTGGGTTGGATTGAGATTTGGCTCAAATAAGTCAAGTTGGTCACTTTGGGTCAAGTGGACCAATTGCTAAAATGACTTGATTTTGGGTTCAATTGAATTGAGTTGAGTTTGTATATTGATTTTGGGATTGGTTTATAGTTTTGGTTGCAATTGATTTGAGTTTGAATGGATTTTGGCTCATTTGGATATTTCAAGTCAAGTGGGTTAAGTTAGATTTGATTGAATTGATTTTGGCTTGACTGGTTTGATTGCAGATTTTGGTATGGCTTGAAGTGATGATTGAAGGATTAAATTGATTTGAGAAAAAATAAATTGAATTTGATTTGAAGGGATTTCGCTAAGTCCATAGGTTTGAATCATGGGCTTAGGTTTTGTTTGATTGATTTTGGTTTGGAGATTAGTTTGTCTTGATTGTAGATTTAGATGTGACTTGGAATGATGATTAAAGAATTGAATTGGTTGATGAGAGAAATCACTTGAGTTTGATTTGAATTGAATGAAATTTGGTTAATCTGAGGTTGAATCATGGGCTTAGTTTAGTTTGATTGAATTGATTTTGGTTTGGAAATTTTGTCTTGATTGTAGATTTGGATATTTAAATTTGAGATTGGATTTTGGCTAAGGAAATAGTCATGGATTTGATTAGGCCATGGATAGATACCACCCTAGTCCAAGGTATGATCTAATCACATGATTAACTCTCTAAGTCTCTAGCCACTGGGATGTCTAATTACGGAGCTCTTAGTGTATGGAAGACTCTAAAATCTATGACGGGAAGATTGAATCTTCACTCCAAAAGTGAGGTCAACAGTCATTTTAGTTTTGCTTTAATCTTTTGAGGATTCATTTAGTTTCTTTCATCACTTATAATATATCCCAAAATGCAACACCTAAAAAAAATTCATTTTAAAAAAGTTTGTATACAATTGATTTTTTAAATATTTAATAATATTTTCAATTATGTAGTATAATTTTCATTAATCTTAGAATATATCAAAGTATTATTAATGCATATAATCATACATTGATTTATTTATTGCTTGAAAATTTAGTTTATCAAATTCAAAAACATTTGTAGGAACATTTGTTAAACTAAAAAAATATTATTAGAAATGGAAAATGATCACATCTTGTCCCAAAACTATTTTTATTATATCATAACTGCTGATGATATTTTGATCTTAAATCAATTTTGATAATATAGTAACTTTCCAAGTGATCAAAATATTTGTCACTCTATTTAGTTCTCTATATTACTTGCATATTATATATCTATCTTCCTTTTAACAATAATCATTGATGCACTCAGATGTGAGTTACGTGATCTTATAAACCTCTTATCCATCAATTCCTACAATTGATATTTTAATTGTCGCAATTTTTTAGAGGCATTTTATTAGGAGATCTATATATTACTGATATTCTTGGTTGCAATTCAATTCTAGATTCAACTTTTCTTTCATATGACAATTTTGGTTGCAATTCAATTTGAGATTTATCTAACTTATTATTTTCTTCAAAAATTTTCTATCAATGAGCTTTGCTTTGATATTTTGTGGTCTATTATTTTTCTTTTTTAATGGACAATCCATTTTGAAGTGTCTAACTTCTTTAGATCTAAAACTTTTTTTATAATTAGAAAATCACAGCCCAAATTTTTTTTTCTATGTTGCTTTTATAATAACTTCTAAGGTAGTTTCTACTTCTTGTTGTAATCAAATAAAAAATTATCCCTTATTTTAAAGTTTCTTTTCTTGACAGATTGCTACTCTCTTTTCTCTTTGAATAGTTTAGCTTATGTTCAACCCTTAACTCTTTCTACTAAGATTGAATATTCATTAATATCACAAGAAAAAATAAATCTTGTTCTTTAAAGCCTCTCATAAATATGTGGCACTTTTTTCCTGAATACTAACATGAAGAGCATATTTTAATAGGTATGTGAACTCTACTTTGTACAAAAATGTCTTTGATCCTTTAGAGAAGTTAAAATTTTATCATCTAGTGTTAGTTTAATTAATGGTGGAATAGGGATGTGAATTTTACCTTGTACTGCATTAATGTCATTGATCCTTTAGTGAAGTTAAAAATTTATCTTGTAGTGTTAGTCTAATTAATCGTAGAGTAAAGCAGTCTTTAAATACTTTCACAAACTCATTTGAATCAATCATTGATAAAGGCATCATTCCAAATATTTCATGATGTTATGCATGTTATTATCTCTCAGCTTTCCCTTCTAACATAAAAAATCCCAACACCACTTTTCTATTGTTAAGGCATTTCATACCATCCAAAATTTTCTTTGTATTCAATATTATTCCATAATAACAGCTGGCTCACTTGCTCTTTGAATGCTGACTATTTAAACATCTAAAATATTCTTAGATATTAATCTACTTCATTGCCAAATTCAAATTTTGGCCCACTATTTTAAGATGAATTTTTAATGGATTTCTTTTTGTTAGTCACTTAGGATATCAAATTCATATTATCATGCAGCTCTTTAGGTTTTACTTTCATAATTATTTTATTTTATACACCACTTCTATTGGAATTATCTTTAGTTTATATATTTGCTTCTATAGTTGGCTGGAAGTCCGATAATTCAGAAGTCCGATAATTCATTCTTTCTGGTATTTCTTTAAGCATGAATAGATATAAATATGTAAGTTTACTTATTTAATGGAATTTATTATATGTTGATAATGTTATTAGATATAAAAATTCAAATCTTAAAGATTGATGCACGTGCATACTTCTAGTTAGTTGCTTTGCACATAAAGTGAAGTTGTAAGTTCTACTTAATCAGTCTGATCTTTCTTTTTTATTATGAGAACGAGAGTTGATAAGGTTGGTTGAAAAATAAGCATTATTAATTTGATCTTTATATTTGTATACAACCATCAATGATATTATTAAAAAAATTTCATGTTTAAAATCTAAGTTCTCAACTTTAATATTGAAAAGTATAATTATAGATTCTAACCACAAACTTAACCTTAGAGTTGACAAGGTTTGTAAGTTAATTAATCTTCAAATAAATTTTAAATTACATACAAGTCATAGGCTTGATATTCTACATGCAAACAAGCAGAGTTGATAAAGTTTAAATACTCCATGATATTCAGGTTGAAAGAAGATCTTAATTGGAGAAAATATTTTCATCAAAATATTTTAAAGTCTTAAAGCAAATCTTCTTAAGCTCAAACGTCAATAAATTATAAAAATTCTACAAAATTATAAAGATCACAGAAATGCCTAAATGAAAATTTACTACCTAAACTTAATGCTAACATTCATCCACTTTTTGCAACTATTTGATAGGGTGATAATTTACAAAAAAATTTAGCTCATAAAAAAACTAATTTTAAATTAAGTGTATCTCTATTTTAATTCTCAATAAATCTCACGTTTAGTAACTCAGATTTTTGTTGATTTTTTTCTCAAAATGACAACATTAATTACATTACAACTAGAGCTCTTCGAATGAATGGCTTGCAGCCAAATAACGCTATTAAATTATACATATAGTTGATGTTTTCCAACGATTTGCTTCGAGTATGAATTATAACACTGATAGACAAAAAGTTCTCGTTAATTAAGGTGAACTTAAAGTTGTATCATTAGATAAACATCAATGTAGGTCTATAAGGCCTTTTCGGATGAAGCAACAAATGGTTGCCAATGAGGATCATTCGGTTAGGTTGAGTTGATTATCTCCTCTAACTAAGGTAGATCGGAGACCATGGTAGTTCAGGATGGCTAAACCATGAAATCTCAATCATACGTATCATCATTTCTCTCATCAGTCATTTTAAATTAAAAGATGATGAATTTCATATTTTTTTTAAATTTAAATTGTTGTTATTATATGCTAAGCAATTATCAACCTAACGATTAGCCCTAATTGAAAGTTCTCTTTCGTCATTAGGAGAAATAATTAATCATAGGTGCTTGCACTTATAGGAAACTTAAAATCAGATCTAAAGTTCTTGCAAAATGAGAGTGAAATCTCTAGTTAATATCTTATCTATAAATCCATCTACCTTCTTAAAATTTGTCTAGTACTATTCAAAACTCTCTTGATTGAGAGATCGGCCATGAATTTTCATTGCCCATAGCGAGTATTGAAGAAGTCCTCCCCACCTAGCAACGCCATTATGATTTTATACTCACAGTGAGATTATAGAGGGCTTGTCACTTGACATATGGCACTCGCCTAATCTTAAGAGCATGGGCGAGTCTTTTCATGTGACAACTGATATAGATTTTTTTAAAATTATTATGTAATTTTCTTTGTGATCACTCTCGGATCATATAAAAAGTGGAAATTTTGAAGGAAGATGGTCCTTTTTAAAGCTTTTTTACTATTCCTATGAAAAGAAAATTGATTCTTGTACTCTACCACTTTCTATTTGTACTGACTCTCAGAGGTAGTGGAAATTCCCAGAATTTATATTATTTTTGTTTTTTTAGTCCTATTTGTTCTGACCTTATTTCTCACATGCTTGAGGAAGATTCTGCATTACTCCATGGACAAATTGGGATTCAACTTGTATGCTAGGCTGTATGAAGGTTTTCATTTTCCATCATTATGGGGTGAATCCTCTTCAAGTCCTGTTCTTTGAAGAAAAATGATTCTTATGATGCCAAACACAATAATTATTATCATATCATTCAGTTTACTACCTTCGTATTATCATTAACAATCCTATTGGTGGTAACTTTAAGAATTAAACAAAAGTTACTCAACTCTTATTTCATTTTCAATATAAAAAAACGCATGGATAGAAGAATTTGAAGCTGATCTATTGGAAGAAGCTTTAAAGACTACATAAAAAGTTAGCTGCTATTTTAAAAATCTGGAATTGGGAAGTATTCAGGAACATCCATTAGAAGGTATCTAATATTGAAAACAAAGTTGGCGCACTTGAAAATCAGATCATACAAGATAATTCAATCAGAATTCTGGATGAGTTACAACAGGCCTATCAGGAGCTTTAGGAGTTGATTAGCAGAAGGAAGATTTCCTTAGACAAAAAGCAACTCAGGTGCATCTCGAAATTATGAATTTGGGATCACCCCTCGCATAGTGACTGTACAGTGGTCACCATATATATATATATAGCAATGCAAGAAAGTCAAAGATGGACAAGATGATAATAGATGATTTTGTTTGGTTAAAATATTATGAAGAAATAGTTAATAGACTGCCCTATTTTCATATTCTTAATTTGATTGCTTCTACCATAGGCTCAATTGTAGTTGCATGATACATGTGCCAATATCATTGTTGTCTATAAATGAATTGAATTACATATGCTGAATTTGAATTAAGCAGGATTCTCCAAGTGCTGCAGAAATGCAACCACCTTCACAAGAATCTCAAGGTGACCAGCAGAATAATGGAAGCAATGAACCTCAGGTAGCAGATCCTAATTCAATATCTGCATCAAACGATGATAACAGAAAAGTTTCTCGTGAAGATATTGAACTTGTAAGATGTCGTGATGGTGATAATTTCAGTTTGGAATGATTTAGCTATTTTCTATAAAGTACATTACACTATGCTCGCTAATCGGTCCAAATATTTCTACAGGTTCAAAATCTGATAGAACGGTGCCTACAACTTTATATGAATAAAGGAGAAGTGGTCAGAACTTTGTCTAATCGTGCTAGAATTGAGCCAAGCTTTACAACCTTAGGTGGGACAATTATTTCATAGGGTTATTTAACATACGCATTCCAGAATGGTTTCTGATATATCTGTTAATTTGGAATACCTTTGTAGTTATGTAATAAATTGTGAATATTATCATCAAAAGATGAGTATCTAACATAGCTTTAACCTCACAATCTAGTTGGAATATATGATAACTTGCTTATCAATACTAACATAGATGGAATTTGTTTTGTCAAGAAGAAATCCACATTTTTCACTGAAATTAAGTTTGCTTCCTTAGTCTGCTTCTCTATGTCCAAATCCTCTGCATTTACATGAAATCATCCCTATGCCGCTCTAAATCTACTTTAAATCTGGATTGATTTCCTATAATCATCTCCCCAGAAAAATTTTGGATTGTAATACTAAACATGAACATTTCATCCCACATATATTCAGCTTTGAGAATTCAAAAAAAGTTCTCCAACCTATTTCTTGTAATATTCTGTAAAGCATGCTACCTAAAGAAGAAATCACAGTTTTTATCATATTCTACTGTATGATAACAGCTATAATTTTTAGAAGAGAAAGAATATTGTGGTTTTATTAGTAGTTTTACTCCCACTTAAGAATGATTATTGCCTTGAACACTCGTCTTTATGATTGCTACTTTCCCTATCCTATATGTGTAACATGTTCATGAATAGCTTGGATTCTGAAGTTATTTGTTTCACCATTCCTCTTTACAAAAATGCTGCAAGAAGATAATACATTAATTTTTGGCTTGTTTGGCACTTTATCCTTCTTTGTTACCCTTTATCTTCATTTGAATGCATTGTTTTTCTTGTCACCCACTCATTTTCTCTTCGCCAACTTAGTTGTATCAAGTGAAACTAGTTTCTTGCTTGCAAAACCACATAATTGCAAATTGGGATATGCTATGGAAGACTAAAAGTACTGAAGGAGTCAAACAATCATGGTTGTCATTCTCAGTTACTTCTACTTGTGGCTTTTATAATTCTTTAGATCTGTGTTTATCTTCTCTTAAAAGTTAGGATTACAATAATCTCAGTTGGATTTATTTTGCATGCTTCTGTGTATGATGGAAAGAAATACATGAAAATCAAATGAAAATCTCTCATTTTTGTATTTTATTCAAATTAGTACATTCTTGATAAAAACGCATGTGAAGTTATAGAGTGTCAAATTTATAATTGCTAATTTCTATCATAGGAAGGTTGCATCTTATATAAACGTTACTTTTTGTGTTATTTCAGTGTGGCAGAAGCTTGAAGAGGAGAATTCTGAATTTTCAGGGCTTACTACATAAGGCTAAAACTGAAAAACAGATCCTCATGTTCAATCATTTACTAGAGCATCAGTACCATATGATGAAATATCCTATTCCACTTAAGGTTCCTCTGACGCCCATGCAAAATGGGATTCATCCTATGCCTGGTAACTTTCTTTTACTTAAATAGCCAGCATGATATTGAAAATGTTGGAATGGAATATGCTTCTGTCAGTAATCTCTTTTACTTAAAGTACATGCTACTGTTTTAAACGTGAAAAATAATCCTTCTTAGTTTAACAGAAATTCTAATGACTGCATGATTTTGGGAATATATTATAGTAAAGAAAATGCTTCTCTTTTTGTGCGGGTATCTTTTCCTTCATTAGAGGTACATAGGATTGTCTAAGGGCCAACCAGATCTATTAAAAATATTACCTAAAGATCTTTTTTTTTTCACTTTAATCAGCCATCCTCCCTGATTTTGTGCCTTTAAATGTGTCAAGTAAACTTCATGAAATGTTTTAGTATCGCTTTAAGCACTGCATACTATTCAAAATTTTATTTTATATAGTAAAACTTAAATTTAATTTTTTTTATGTGGTTGTTATTAGACAACCTTATTTATTAGATTTAAAGGATAATATGACACTTACTAGGATATAATGGAGAAAAAAGATTCATGTAGTCGACCTCATCTAATGGGATAAAGACTTGTCATTGTTAGTCAAATCGAATTAGCGCTTTTTAATAAGTGGCGTGAGAATTTTGATTGATACATTGCATCCTATTCATTTTAGAAAAAAATATATATATAAAAAATACATTGCATGCTTTTGAAGTGATGCTTCCAATTGCTTTACTGTTTACTTCAACGAAAGTATTTCTGCTTTGATATTTTTTTTCAGTTTTTATTTTTTCTAATTCTTAATACTTTTTGGTCGAGTTTTTGTTTTAGTTTTTTATTTATTCAGAATTCTACTGCTACCATGTCAAAATGAAGTTTCTTCTTAGCAGTGTGCATGTGTTGACTATTTTAACATTGCATATTTTGATACTATTCCTCCACCCTTAAGGGTTGTTTGTTTTGTTTATTTTTAGAGTAAAGTAATGTAAATGCAAGTAAATTACTATTTAAGTATTTGGTTAGATTATAAAATAAATGTAAAATAAAATATTAAAGGATTTCAAATACATCAAATAGGCTATTTCTCGTGTATTACTAATTCGGCCGAATATGAGCGAAAAGCAAATACCGTGCGTGGAACTGGGGCATCTCGCGAAACCACACGACGCAATGACCCATGCTAATTCTTCGCTTCGTCCTCGCCGAAAGCGATTGTTTGATACCGATTGACGAGTTAGCCAACGCCTCATGGTGCGGGCGGTGAAACACCGGGTACCGATGGCATCTACGCCTTCGAAAGATTCTTCATTCAACGGCTTCGCGGCTCACCGCGGGTTTTGGATGTCGATCAACGCGGCCATCCTCTGCGTTGCGAGGATCATCTAGGGTGGTCGGGTTACTAGTTTAGTCGCCAGATTCTTCTATGTCAAGCCGAGATGGGGCGATGATGGTGCAAAACTCCATTGCGGAGGAGAAATGCTTGTGACGATGCCATTGGACATACCAAGACAACGATGCGGTCATGGACGGTTGCAATGATGGTGGGAAGGGGATGATGACAATCGGACGTACGGTGAGGTGTTTGTTGAGGAAAGGTGGATGGCTTGCTTGTTACAGGGGGCTGGGTCCAAGATGGGCGTCGATACCACTTTCTTCAACCACCATGATCACTATTTACAAAACAACTAAAAAATAAATCTAAATTCTAAACTCTAATCCATAAATAAAATATTTTTGTAAAATAGGATTGTACTTGTGAGTATTATAGGATTAATCTTTATGATTTGCTATTGACGAAGACTATTTGATAGCCAACTAAACACCTCAAAAATCCCTTCATTAATTCTATTCTAATGCCTCTTTAATATGTAAATCATGAATGTTTTTTTATTTCAAAATAAAAAAATATAGTAATCTTTTAAACAAAATAGTACATTTTTATTTTATAATTGATTTTAATTTTACACAAAAAATATTGTATTTACTTTACATTTACTAATTATAAATATTCGTATTGTATTACTTTATAATTTCGCCAACAGTTTCTTAGTACATATCTTATGTGTGCCATGTAGGAGAGCAAAGCTTCTGGCCTGCAGAAACTTTGCCTCTCTTCAACCGCAACATGGTGGTTTCGACTTTCAAATCCTCAAATCTTTATTCCTGGTTTATCAGGAGCTTTCATTGTTACACAAGATGACCAGGGTCTTTCTAGAAAATGTTTCTATTTGGCCAAGAACCCTGTAACGATCAACTTGGACCTGCCAGAGTGAAGACAGGCAAAGCTTCCACAGCTGTGGAGCATTATTCTATGTAGGCTAAACATTTGGATACCTATCCTTATTTGTGCTAAAGATCATACCAAAAATATTCATGAAAGACTAGCGCAACATGAGTTGCTTTGATAGTAACTAGCGAACAAGTTAATGCGGGTGCCAATTAATATAGTTGGTAAGACTTCTGGAAGTTATTGTCAATGTCTTGAATTCAAATCCTGTTTAAAACATACATAAGTCCCATTTTATACATTTGGGTGGAAAACCGCAAGATATCTGATTTTTGTTCTCATTTTGTTATGCGCAGAAATCATGCTCATGAAAGTACCATATGCACAATGCAATTATGCTTGGTTCTTGTGTTATTATCATTCTTATTCAAAATGGACCTGTTTGCAGTACAGTTAACAACCTACCTATGGGATACCCAGTCATCCAGCAAGCTCAAATGCCAACTCCAGCCCAACCTCATCTTGACTCTGTAGGTTGTGGACTGTCTAGCTGCCATGTTGTCAATGGTATTCTGCGCCTGCCGGCTTTCTGCCTATTCGAATGAATTCTGGAAATGAGTAAGTGATAACTTTACCTTAAAAATGCCTACTTATTTCATTATCTTATTATTAAAAATCAGATGCTGGTTCTCAAATCTTCTTGAACATAGACGCATTCTAGCCTGACCAGCTTGTTTGCAGACTGTTATGGATCCCTCTTATTCAAGCTGATAGGAAAATTTTTATTTATTTTTTAACTTCTTCGTAGTTATTTTAAATCTGTTACTATCAGTCATCCATAGTCTATGATATGTCATCTAGTTACTTGCTTAGAGGCCTTTTGAGATCGCTTTTATTTTTTTCTTATTTTTAATTTTAATTTTATTTTATTTATGTTTTGATTTGAAATACAACATGTTTGATAGTGATAGTTTTTAAAAAACTCCAAACATCAAAAAATTTTTATAGTATTTTTAAAAATAATGTCAGTTATTTTTTAAAAAATAAAAAATAAAAATACTTAACAATTATATTTTTAAAAATAATATAATAATAAAAATAAAAATAACACAATAAAATTGATTCTAACTAGGCCCTTAGATTTCTTCTCTTTTGTATCTCATTCACCTGATGTTTTTGAATTTCTCTTGGACAGCAGAACTTTTGAAGCAGCTCCAGCTGCAGTTCCATGCGGTGCTGTGTCTACTGCTGCTGATATGGCTGTGAGCCTGCATCAGCAGCATCAAGCAATCACTTCCCATTTACGCCATCTGAAATGGCAGGTATGGGCATGGATGCTGCAGCTTTGGATCCAGCATTCACATCTAATGTGGAAGCAGCGGGAGGATTGCCAGATGATGGGGTTGGGCTGTCGAGGGATTCCATTAGATCCTTAGGCCAGCTCTGGAACTTCAGCCTTTCGGATCTGACGGCTGATTTGGAAAATTTGGGAGGTACGGTGTATATTCATGTGGCACTTAATGAAATGAAAGTCAAAATGATCTCCACTATTTGCAAGTGACCAATCCCAGAGCATCAAATTGCTCCAATTTAATCGACTATACAAAATTGATCCAAAATGATCCCTCATGAAAAGAATGATATATTGACCCAATTTAAATTATACAAATTTGATCTCAATTTAATTTTTGAGGGATTATTTTTTATCAATTTTATACAACGAGGGATTAAATTGGAGCAATTTGATACTCAGACTAAATTGACCACTGACAATAGTCCGGAGATTATTTTTGAGCTCGATACTTGATAGTTATCTCACATCAAACAACATTCTCCTTTCTTCTTAATTCCTTCAACAGTGATTTTCTTTTTTCTTCTTTACATGCGTTATGGATCCTGCCACAGATCTTGGACCTCTGGGGAATACACTGGCTCTCCTTCCTGCCTTCAGACTCAGACATCCTGCTCGACTCACCTGAACAGGATGATATTGGTAAGTGTATAGCTATTCTTCTTCTTCTTCTTCTTTTTTTCTCACTTGGATCCATAAGTATATTATAATGTCTTCTGCAAAAAATCCTTCATCTTCAACCAGGAAACAAAATTAGATCATTATTGTACTTTTTTTTGTTGAAAATAAAGAGCCTTTGTTTGAATTTAAGAAAAAGGTTGGAAACAAAATGAAATACAATTAATTTATGTATTGATTATGAATCTGGAATCCTTGATTTAATCCTTTTTATCCTTTTTATTTTAGAATTTTAGTTTTTAATTTTTGGTGTTTATCTATATTCCAGTTGAGTACTTCGCAGATACTATAAACAACGGGCCATGCTCTCAATCAGATGAGGAGAAATCATAGTTAGGTGACAATGACTTCCATTGATTCTTATCTTACAGTTTATTACCTTCAAAATATGATGAATTAGAATAACTATCATTTCTCCAGCTGTACTGCAACTTTCAATTCTGTAGAAATTTGTCATCGAGTATTTTTAATTAATAAATGTCATGAGTTTCGCTCATGTGAATTATTATATTTATCTTTTAATGCATGAATAGCTATATTATTAAAATAAAATTTTACATAAAATCAACTTCTTTAAATTATTGTAAAATGCATATGCATTTCCTTTACATTTTATATCAAATCTAAGGAGTTTTAGTTTGCACAAACACAGATATGGGAATATAAATGTGTCACATATTTGTTATATTCGATATATATTAAATATTGCATACTTCTTTTTTTATTAAGTATTTGTATATCTAGATGCAAACTCATAAAATTTTATGAAGATTTGCATGCATACCACACAAATCTTATGTATTTATATATCTAATTTATTTATCTAATATTTTCTTATACTTCAAAAAATATATTTTATTTTTAAAAAGTGAGTGATTGATGATATTTTTGATGTGATATTGAAGATTTGATATATATATATATATATATATATATATATATATATATATATATATATATATATATATATATATATATATATATATATTAATTATAAATGACTCCAAACAAAATTTTATTAAGAATTCTGGCTTCTAAGTATTAGGCCACTTGGTTGCCTCAAACAAGAATGAACATAATTTTTAAGGAATACCAAAGCATTTTTAAATAAATACATTGATGATAGCATGCGTTCATATAAGCTCTATTTAGGACAGCAATGTAATATCACATCACATCACAATGCTATTTTAATACCACATTTTTATCTCATTTCAACTACATTTTAAAGAATTTGATGTAAAAAAATTATATTTAATTAGAAAGTTATAATTTTTTTATAAAATAAAAAAAAATTATATATTCATCATAACCTCTCTATTATTATTTTTTCATATAATTATTATTATCTCAAACCAAAACTCGTGATAACAAACTAGGAGGTGATTATATGGTGATTTTATTAAAAAAATTTGAAAATACTGAACAATTATTTTCAGGCAGCTTGATATATTTTTGAAAAAAAAAATAAAAAATATATAAATCAGAAAAAAAAATCTCAAACAGACCCCTAAATTTATATAGAATTAAACCATTTGATGTATTGAAACAAAAATAAATAAATAAATTGGCAACCGCTCAAAATTTTGTTTGGGATTTTAATTTAAAGTTTAATTTTATTTGGTTCATAAAATAGAACAGATAATTTGACGGATTAGGAGGCTCTGATTGCAGTCGTTGGTGTAAGAACCCTCTCAGTGGCCCTGATTCTCCTTTGTAATATATAGCCAAATTAAGCTATAGATAAGTCCGCTTAAACCATACGAACTAATAAAGTATGAAAGCGAGAAGAGTTCAAACTAAAATTTGAAATTTAACACTTTCGCATTCTTTTCAAACAGTGATGTAAAAAAGAAAGACAGATTATTTTGAAAGATAGTTCAGAACAAAATTTCGGCGCTCACAAAAGTGTCAAAATTAAAAATATGACAAACAAAAGCATCCAAAGCTGATCTCCAAATATAATTATAATCTTAAGACAGAATAAATATATATATATATAGTGTATCTAAAGAAGGCTAGAAATCATTTTAAAACAGTTTTCAAGAAATTGCCTTTCACCGGTTCGCCTTAGCCACACGTTCGATCTCATCCTTCTTCTTGATCGCGTAGCTGTTAAAGAAAACAGTATACATCAACTTACTTTCAAAAGCAGACAAAAAGCACAGAAAAAATATTTACAAATGAACTTAGACAAATTGATCAGCATTCCACTATATTTTAATGCCATGAACTTGGTAATTTTAATTTGCAAATAAATAAGGCACTCAATATAAAATATAATTATATATCTAACACCTAAAATTTGATATTTACAAATATAAAACATTTTTTATGCTTCAAAAGGTAATTTTAACTTAAAAAAAAAAAAAAGATAAATACTATTTTTGTTGTAATAATAAAGATTTATGTGCTATATATGTAAATATTTATGTTTGCATATTAGATATGTAAATATATAAGAATTATGTGTTATGTAAGAAAAATTGACATTAATTTTTTAATATCATTTTGATAAAATTAAATCAAGACATCTGAACTAATTTTTTTTCCAGTATAATATAAACAAGCACATAAAATAGAAACACATTAATATTAAAAATAAAAATTACTTTCCAAAGATGAATATCTAAATGATCCAAAGTAAAGTGTATTTTATGAGACTATTACCTAAATAATTCTATGTATAAAAACACCATCCAAAGCAATTAACAAAACAACAAAATTACCATTCAAGTCCCGAAGGCTTTAGCTCTGTTAAATTTTTATCGAGTGCATAACTCATAAATAAAGAAACGATTTTCTATAAAAAAATATTGATCAGGTTGGGTCTTAAAATCACTAAATTTATTTGGCTTTAAGATAAAATTGGTTCTTCAACTATTTATGAAAGATTATTCTGCACTAAATAAGAGATCTGTTAATTTAATACCAACCATTTCCAATTTAAAATGAAAAGTTGTAGAAATAATGACATACAAGGCATTTTCTAATAAAAAAAAATAAAAATAAATGATAATAAAGCCCTCTTCATTTCATTCACAATGAAGGATCATGATCGACAAATACCAAAGTATAATTTCCTATTTAGTCAATATATTTCATAATAGTTGGTAATTTATGATCTTAAACTCAAATTTATTTAAAATGAGTATAATATATAAATAATCAATTAAAACTTAAACTACTATAATCTCTAAACAAATCCCATGAATTTACAAGGATATCTTGTACCCAATTCTTTTCCTTGAATAAAAAGTTCCGTAGTTTACTTCCAAAATCTAATAGATTCTGATGTTAATCATGTATATATTTGTAAAAAATACACTAAAGCAGCTGAATATAACGGATATAAAAAGCACAACCATTCAAATAAAAACGCAATAACAGCAAAAAAATAAAATACCTGTTAGAAGAACCCTTTGCTGCATTAATCAGTTCATCAGCTAGGCATTCAGCAATCGTCTTGATATTTCTAAAAGCACTCTCACGAGCACCTGTTGTGAGGAGATATATGGCTTGGTTGACCCGCCTGGGGAGAAATATCAACAGCCCGCCTTACAACGCCAGCAGACCCTATTCTGGTAGCATCTTCTCGGGGACCACTGTTAAGTAAGAAAAAATTAGTAAATATTGGCATGATTGTGTTTAACGTCAACATATGAACTTAAATTTTCTTTTAGCGTTACTGTCTTAACAAAGTAACGGATCAATTGAATTCAGCTTGGGTTTAACTACAAGTAGGGTTCGTCAAAACTGTGTGTAAAATCTTATAAATTATTTAGGGCAGTTTGATTTGTCAATCAATGAGATTGAAGTATTTGGAATGCAAGTGCTTTAAGAATTTTGATATTTAGTTTGAAGAATTTGAACTAAAATTTTCAAAATATTTAAATTCATCTTGTAAATTTGGTGTATTTGAAATCGCCAAATTTGAATGATTTTAAATACACATATTAAGGTTGGTAACCACCACCACCGTCAGCCCATCAGCCAAACCACAATTACCTTCCGCTTGTTAATCACTAGCAGCCCGCCTACTGGATACCAGTTTGTTGCCGCCTCCCACCTCTAGTTGGTTGCCGTTAAACAATGAATGTTTTACTTTGCATTACATAACTTTACTAAATAAGAGAACAAACTCCTACATTTGTAGTATTTTCAACCAAACAATCTAATAGTAATCCAAATTCATTAATTTCACTTTATATTGTATTTCTTTACACTATTTTCATATTCATGAATCAGACAATCCCTTAATATGATAGATGTTAATTTATTTAAATCTAAAGAGCTTGTAAAAGTGGTATAAATCTCTTAAATCTTACTTCCACTGAATTTACTAAATCCAAAATTTAGCCAAATTTAAGATGAAAATAGAATTTAAGAAGATAGTAGGATTGATATAGCTCAAAAAATTGTATGGCAAACTTTAGCTTAAATCCTGTTTAAATCTTGTAACCAGGCAGCCCCTTATACTGAAAAATCAAAGCAAGAAGAAAAGAGAAACTGAGAAAATCCGTAAAATTAAACACGATTGTAATCCAAGCATTCACCTGTTGATGACAGCATCCGCAATGACTTGAATTGGGTTTGAATCAGTTAGAAGATGAATGATCTCCATAGCTTGTTTAACGATTTGAACAGCTTTCAGTTTCTTCCCATTATTTCGTCCATGCATCATCAAAGAATTTGTCAACCTTTCAACAATTGGGCATTGCGCCTTACGGAACCGTTTTACAGAGTACCGACCAGCTGTGTGGGGAAGATAGGTCGCATGCTTTGAAGGATTAACAGCAATATAGTCAGCAAGGGACATATCAGAAACCTGAAATATAAACAAAGAATCCACAAATTATGAGCGAAGAACTAGCAATGTTTCCTACATCTACAAAGATCAGATATATTTCTATACAAAAAGTTTTATACCCATGAACATCAACATCCTGGCAAAACCCTGAATAATATAACATGAAACGTTGAAAAGTAAAAGTTCAAAATTCTAAATGATAGTAAGCACCATATCCCCTCTTCCAAGACTATCATGCAAAATTAACACTATTAATTTGGCTCCATAATTGAAGATAAACAAAAATTAGATCAAGCTTATGTTGAATTAAACGAGATGATCGATGAGACAAGGACAAATCGATCTTCTTTTCTATCCTGTTTAGAGCAATTCCAAGATTAGTTCTGATCAGTTCAAAATCAAATTTTATTATCTTTCCAGCTAACATGCTATCACTGAGCAAGACGCACTGCATTGATAGATAGCACTATTATTTAAATGGTAACATCCAAAGAATGACGAATTATTAGGTCCGAACAGCTTAAATAGCTCTATGTGCAAAGTCAATAGTAGTACGATAGCTGCCCATATAAGCACGATAAACATTGACCCAAGGCGAAAACCCTGCCAAAGTACAAATAAAAGAGAAGTTTTACGCCAAACTTGTTCCTTCTTGCAATTGCCATCCTTCTTCCCAATTTAAGATTTTCCCAGCAATCATCCATTTAAAGGTGGTTTAGGATCTAAAGAAAGTTCTTTGGGCCTACGAGGATAAAAGCTAAGACATTTTGAAGAAGCTGATATCCTGCAATTCAAATATAGATAGATGCCTACAAATTTTTATATCTTGAACAACATTGTTCTATCACTGAATGAGTTTGTCAAACATACCCATTTTTTAATAATATTTTATTTCGATCATTATCACTCTTTAAGATTTCTCGTCATGCCTCAACACTAAAATATAATTCATCAGATTTCATATATTTTTCTTTGATGTTTTATGAAATTTTGCACATACAATATGGTAAAATATTTTTATGTATATATAGTTATGACTATAAAGAATACATTAATATGTATAAGAAATCCATAAGAGTCACGTGCAATAACAAAATAATTAATTTGAAACTTTCCCTTGAACAAAATGTATATAGGTCATGAGAATCATTTTTCATTGTCACAAGTGTGCACAAGTGTTTTTTGAAAACAAATCAACATTTTATGTATGCACCATGTACTGGGTTTAAATGTAATTACTTTCAATTTGTGTTGTACACAATAAAATAAAAATTTAAAATAAAAGACATTTAACCGTGAATTAAGAATTTGGCAATCAAAATTTTTTTTTTAAAAATCAGTCCATCAATTGACGATATTAGCCAACAATTGATTTTTTTTTTGTTTTTGTTTACAAGGAGAGAGAGAGAGAGAGAGCGTTTTTTTTTTTATTGTGGGAAGAGAGAGACTAAATATATATATATAAAAAAAATAAATAAATAAATAAACAACAAATAAATTTTTTTAATAAATATATATATATATATATATATAAATAAATAAATTTTATTTGTGTTTTTTATAATAATAATAAATAAATAATTTTTAATAAATATATATATATAAATAAATAATAATTTTTAATATATATATATATATATATAATTTAATACATATATATTCATATGATGAATTATTATTTATTTTTTTTATATATATTTTTATATTTTTTTTATTATTATTATTTTAGATTTTTATATTTTATATTATTTTATTTTTATTATTTTAGATTTTTATATTTTTTATATTTTATATTTTTTGTTATTATTATTATTTATTTTATATTTTTATATTTTATTTTATATTTTATATTTTTAATGCATATATATTTAAGTGATTAAAGATGAATTATTATTTATTTTACTTATTTTTTTTTTCTTTCTTTAATTTATAAATCTTCATAATAACTTTTATATATTATTTTAAATTATAATATCAAAGTTATTAAAAATTATGAAGTTTATAAATAAAAAAAAGAAAAAAAAAAGAAATAAGTCTAAAATAATAATAATATAAAAAAATATAAAAATATAAATATATTAAAAAAATAAATAATAATTCATCTTTAATGAGTTTGTGAAATATATGTATTAAAATTATTTATTTATTTAATTATTAATGCATATAAAACACTAAAAAAAAATTTATTTATTTATTTTTTATTTATTAAAATTTATTTATTTAATTATTAATGCATATATATACTTATTTATTTATTTAATTAATTAATTATTTATTTATTTATATATATATATCTTTCTCTTCTCCAAATGCAAAAAAAAAAAATAAAACGTCCTACAAAAAACAAAAAAATCCGAAGAGGACACAAATGTTTGACAGATCCGTCGTCGATCATATTTTTGATTTAAATTGTAATTACGGTTAAGAATGTGCCTATTTTAAAAACTTTGCCGCCATAAAAACCCGTGTACTCTGAACATGTTTTTGTACCAAACTTCTTCATGTTTTAGATACGTATATAATTGTGTACAAGCTTGAAAATACTATAAACATTTGTTATATACAATTGTACTACATTCAGTTTTTGTGTAGTGTACAATTTGGAAACACATAACAAGTTTGGCAAACAAGTATGTACATCCCTAGATGTGCAACAATTTCCATTATTTATGATGCACATTTATATACTGACTAAACACTTGAAGAGCTATACACAACAGTGCATAATTTTTTAACCAAATTTTAATAAGATGATGTTTAATCAAATGATAAAATTGACATAGAAGTACAATATATATTTAGCTTTGAACACAATATCTAACTCATTTGCTAAAAGAGCTACCCATATAAATGGTCGGATGATCCATATAAATCTCTCAGCAATTTCTTTGTTCACTGAAACAATACAATTATTTACAAGAATTAATAAAGCAAACATCTGAAATATTTTTGCTTAGGAGCTGTTTAGGATCACTTTTATTTTATTTTTTATTTTATTTTATTTATATTTTAATTTAAAATAAAACATATTTGATGAAAATAGTTATTTTTAAAAACACTCAAAACATAACATGCAAAAATTTTTTGAACAAAAACAAAAAACACAAACCAAAAATTGATCCCAAACAAGAAAGTTATAAGTTATGATCTTTACAATAAATATCATCATGTCTTGGTCCTAATCTTGCATAATTACCAACCATAATTTCTATAAACAATTCAAAAATATGCAAATAATTCAATTTTCTTAGATAAGAATGCCATATTGAGCAAAAACATTTTTTCAATAATATTTAAGATTAGCAAAGAAATCACATACATAATTATATCTATTTAGTTTACAATTTATAAATAGTGTAAAAAAGACATCTTCAGAGCTCTACTCTTCCCATGCCATTAACAAACAACAACAACAAGCCTTTATCCCATTATATGGGGCCAACTAAATAGTGTAAAAAAGACATCTTCAGAGCTCTACTCTTCCCATGTCATTAACAAACAACAACAACAAGCCTTTATCCCATTATGTGGGGCCAACTACAAGAATTCTTCTTCTCTATTGTGTCCTATTAAGTGTCAAATTCTCATTTAATTCTAATAAAATAAAATCATTTTTTATATTTCCTAACCAAATTTGTTAGGTTGACCTCCATCTTTCTTAACATAAGCCAAACCCAATACATCTACTGTCTTAAATGGGTCATCGAATGTCCAATATTGTATATGACCAAAGCTTCTAAGACGACTCTCTCTAATCTTATTTACCACTAGAGCTACTCCAACCTTTTCACATATATATTTGTTTCATTTTTTGTCTCTAAGTGTAAAGCCACTCATCTACCTGAGAATCCTCATATTCATAACACTTAAATTTATGCTTCTCTTTTATTGGCTAATATTCAGAGCCATAAAGCATCGCAAGTCTCACCACCATCGTATAAAATTTTCCCTTAAGTCAAAGGGTGCTTTTCTATCACACAAGAAGCCTGATGAATTCCTCCACTTCAACTATCCAATTTGAATTCTACTAACAAAATCCTCATCTATTTCGCCATTACTTTGAAAAATAGATCTGGCATATATCTAAAACGTTCACTCTTTTTAATAACTTGATCACCAAATCTCACAACCCACACTCAATTCTCCTATAACTACACTCCAAGTATTCACTTTTAGATCTACTCAACGAAAGCCTTTAGACTCTAAGATTGACCTCCATAATTCAAGTTTCTCATGAACTCCGTCTCTAATCTTATTAATAAGAAGAATATCATCAACAAAAAGCATAAACCAAGGTACCTTCTCTTATAAATGTCTAGTAAAAACATCCATAAGTAAAGCAAAAAGATAATATAAGCTTAAAGCCAATCCTTGATGTAATCTAATTGAAATAAGAAAATACTTGGTCAATCTTCCTTGTATTTGAACATAAATAACAGGTCCAATATACATATCCTTAATGACTTGAATATAAGTAATATTAACTCTTTTCTTTTCTGGAACTCTCTAGAGATGACAAGTTTCAATGCATCAACTAGTGGAGTAAAACAGCATAAAATGAAAGGATCAATGGATTTTTTAAATTTTATAAAGTCTGAGAAAGAAGTTGCAAAAAGGAAAAAAAATGAGACAATTGAGAATAAAAGAAAATTTTAATAAGGACATATGTAAGAGAACTATATAATACATAGCCAAATGGTTCTATCAAGCCAATATCTCTTTTAATGCGAAGTTTGAAAGCCATTGCACAATATGATTGAGGTCATTGCATAAAATTGATCAAGTCTTAAACCTCCATCATATCATGAGATGAGAGTACCATAACTTCAAAAGGAAAAGAGTTGACTATAAAAGTTGTTGAAGGGCATAAAAAAAATTGGCAAGATAAAAGATGCACGCTTATGTTTGATGGGTGGACTAATCATAGATACATCAATAACAAATTTTCAACTCGAAATTTTCTTAAAATCAATGGATGCATTTGAATATTCGAAGACTGCATTAAAGCTCTTCAAACACTTAGATGCACAAATTGAAAAAATTAGAGAAGAAAACGTGATTCAAATTGTCAAATACAATCATTCAAGTTATGTTCTTACAAGTTTGTATCAAATTATTTATATATCAATTTTGTTTATCATAATGTAAATTGTTAGCATTGCTTAAGTTTTGATAGGCCAAATAATTATGAACAAAAGAAAACATATGTACTGGATACCTTGTGCAACCCATTATATTGATTTAATGTTAGAAAATATTAAAAACTTGATCAAGTTAAGAAGAAATCAAGAAAGCTATGGAGTTGTCTGATTTTGTATATAATCATGAACTTATTCTGAACATGATGCAAAAATATATAGGTGGTGCAAAAGTAGTTAGACCAGAAATTACTCAAATTGCAACTTCTTTTATTTCTCATACAAGCATACATAAGCAGAAAAAATAAAAAATAAAAAATAAAAGTGTATGTTTGTTTTTGAAGATTGGAGCAAGTCCAAATTTAGTGTGGAATACAAAGGAAAAAAATCTAAAGAGATAATTCTCAAGTTTACCTTTTGGAATGGTGTAACCTATGCTTTGAAAATTTCAAGCCCATTAGTGAAGATGTTGAGATTAGTAGATGGTGATAGAAGACTAGTTATGGGGTACATTTATGATGCAATGATGTGAAAGATATTTAGTTTTACATTTAGAGGAAATGTGAAGAAAAATAAGCAAATTTTTCATATCATCAATAATAGATAGATATGTCAACTTCAGCAATCATTGCATTAAGCTAACTATTACCTCAATCTTGAAATTTTTTTATAAAAATAAATCTGTTATACAATCAAATGGACAATTGATAGAAGGTCTATATGCAATTATTACTAGATTAGTACTTGAATCTAATGAGAGAATGGTCATAAATGAACTTAAGTTTAGTTTACAATCATGCGTGGTCTAACCCGAATTTGTCATCCGCAATGAACATAAGAAATCCCCAAGTATAATGACTTCTCTTAAGTTTCTAAATTTTATGTTATGATAAATTGTATATATTGACATTAAATTTTAATGCAATTGAGTGTTGGGAGATGTATGGTGTTTTTGCTCCTAATTTACAAAAATTGATAATTAAAGGTTTAAAACTACCTTGCAGTGCTACAAAATGTGAAAGGAATTAGAATGTATTTGAATAGATAAATATAGTTTGAAATTATAAATATTAAGTATATTAACTTATTTATTTACTCATACACTTAATTTTTAATCATGAATTCTCTACATATTCACGCGAAAAAAGAAATTGGTTGGAGCAAAAGCGATTATATGATTTAGTTTTTATGAAATACAATCAAACATTATAAAGAAGATTTAATTTAAGGGATGTGATAGATCCAATTACCTTAGATTGTATTAATGAAAGCTAAGAGTGATTAACTGGATAAATAGTTGTTGAAGAAGAACATTTTGGTGTTGAAGATCTAAATTGAAGACAGATTAAAAAGACATTAGGCTAAGTTGATAGAAGATAGTTCATAAAGTTTAATAGATCAAAGAAAAAGATCTTCATCAACAATGAAACTAATTTATCTCGTCCAACTGTAAGGACTACAACATCCACTTATAGTCTTCAAGAAAGAGAAGATGAAATTGATTTAATTGAAGAATTAGAAGAAGAGGAAGAGGAAGAAGACTTTAAAGATGAGGAACTTTTGCCTGAAAGAGAACAAGAGTGCATGAATGAAATAGATGATGATGACTAATACATCTTTTAATTTATTTTTTAGAAACTCTGTGTCATGCAAAACTATTCACTAAATAGAAATTTTTTCACCAAACATGTTTATGAAAGTATTTTAAATTTTAAACCACTAAAATTTTAATTTATTTAATTGCAAATGTTGTTGCAAATTTTATTTTGCAGATTTAATTCAAGATTTATCTCCACAAAGTATGAATATCACTTGCTTTTTAATTTTGTATAAAGATTTTAATTTTTATGAAATATATTATGTGGCATAATTGTTACAAATGTCTCAATACATTGTTGCAAATGTCTCGATACAATTATTAAAAACTATAGTTACATGTTATTTTTTAATATGTTAAAAAGCGGAGCACTTCAATTAATAGAAGCCCCGCTCGTTGCGCTTTGCGCTTCAAGCAAATAAGGACACCTGCACATTGCATTCGCTTTGCGCTTTGAAAACATTGCTTCAAACAAATAGACACAATTAATACTTTTAAAATATTCTATCACTCTACCCAAATGTTCATTTTAAATCAATAAATACTATTTCTTCAATAAGTATCACTTATATTAATCCTTCTAGGTCATTCCAATATTTTTATTTTGAGCATACATCCAAACCTATTTGAGGGATATAAGCAGTTATAATATTAATAATCTTAGTATCAATAACAATCTTTAAAATTATAATTCTATCTAATTCTATTAATTCTCACAATATTATCCTTCAAACCTATAATCACACCATATGACTCCTTAAATACTAAATGTTAAAACCTAAATTATCAATTCCTTAATCATCTCCCCAACTCATTTAACTTCTTGAATACATAAGATATTTATCTTCTTACAAACCATAATATCTATTAATTTCATTAATTTACTTATAAGAGTACTTATATTCCAAGTTCATATCTAATGTTGAGTCATGGACTAGCTTTACCTCAATGTGAGAATTGTTATTTAACATTTACCTAATGTACTGCACACTTTCACTATATTGTCATACAACATGTCACTTCTAAGGAATGTCCTAGCATTGACAAAGTGTATTAAAGGATTCATGCCATGATTTTCAACAAATTTTAAGCCAACTATCAACTACCTAATGCAACCCTCCACTCTTCTCATCCAAGGCTTGGACTTGGGACCTAGAGACAATCGTGTTTATCATTACATCAATATAATAAAAACATATTGATCTAGCAAATTCATCAATTTGAATATCTCATACAAACATGTTATCTTATGTTTGTATTACTTTAAGAAGTTGTATCAAAGAATAGTGTCATCATTCTTTTATTCTTGCTCTTTCCTCTTTCAATAAAGTTATTTCTATCTCTATTTAAAAATTCAACATTCTTTACTCAACCAACTTGTTCAATAATATAAGAGAATGCATCACAACAACAACAACAATTAATCTCATATTGTACATGAATCTTTGTATTGTATTATAAATTCTCATTTAAGATATCTAAGATCATTTTTTATTCTTACTCTTTCCTCTTTCTTAACATAAAGTTATTCTACTCTCTAATTCATCATTCACGTTTATTCAAACCATCAAGCGACTCCCAATCTTATCTACCATATAGAGAATGCATCAACTACTTGGAATCAAGTTTAAGTCTTTAACACCAACTCTTTCAATATACCATTAAAACATAGCGATGGTCGCATTGCTAAAGTATCATTATAATCTTAAACAAATATCATAACTTTCTAATTATCATGATTCACATTTAATCTCATCATTGTTGAACATCCTATCCTGGTATTTGCTTTGCAAAACTTCATTAACCGTTTCGGTACATATCTAAATTTGTGAACATAAAAACCTGTTGTTATCATTTTTCTTGAATTTATCCAATAGGAACATAGACCTTCTGAACGCTAAATTAAGCATGATAAAAAATGCGATATCACATTGGAAATAAAGAAATTCAAAATTTTGGGTGTTTACGTATCATCAAATATATGTTAGGCTCCTAAATTCATTAAAACATAACCATAATTTATTACAATCTTATTTTGAGTTTTACACAATTGTGGAAAGCTTATAAAATGAATTAATTTGCAACAAAATACCGATACATGGGTATAGAACCCTTACGTTTAAGATTAGAAGGTTGAACACTGCTATATATAACTTATAAAATGAATTGATTTGCAATAAAACATCAATACACTGCTATATAGCCAGTACTTTGAGTTTGAAGGGTTGTGTACAGCTATGTATAGCTTATAAAATGAATTGGTCTATAGTAAAACAGCCACAACTGCATATAGCCTTCACTTTGAGTGTAAAAGGTTTTGTATACTTGTGTCCAACCCTTACTTTGAGTTTAGAAGGTTACACATAGTTTTAGAATGAAGACTTTGCAACAAAACACATATAAATAGCTATATTCAACCTCTTACTTTATGTTTAGAGAGTGTATAGAATAGAAGATAACTTTAGAATAAAATAACTTATAAAAATACATTTGTACACAACTGTGTGTATCTCTTACTTTGAGTTTAAAGGCTTATACATAACTACTCTTAGAATGAAGTAATTTGCAATAAAAACACAATTGTATAAAGCATTTTCATTGAATTTATAGAATTGTATAAAGTTGTACAAAGCATCTAGCATAAATCAATTTGCAATTAAATATATTTAGGTACAACCCTTGCTTTGAGTACAAAGTGTTTCAAACAACTACATACAACTAGTAGAATGAATAATTTGCAATATAACCAACATTAAAACTATATACATCCCTTAATTTGAGTTTAGAGGGTTGTACACATTTGACTACATTTTTAAAATGAAATAAATTGTAATAAAACACATGTAGATAGCTATGTACAATACTTCAAATTTTGACGGTATGTATAAAGTTATACACAGCATCTAACATAAATCAATTTGCAATTAAATATATTTATGTACAACCCTTGCTTTGAGTACACAGTGTTTCAAAAACAACATACAACCAGTAGAATGAATAATTTGCAATAAAACCAACTTAAAACTATTACATCCCTTAATTTGAGTTTAGAGGTTGTACACATGTGACTACATTTTTAAAATGATATAAATTGTAATTAAACACATGTAGATAGCTATGTACAATACTACAAATTTTGAGGGTTATAAATGAATATATAGGTTTTAAAATAATAACAATCAATACATGTACACAACTATGCACAACCTTCATTTTTGAGTTAAAATGATAGCATATAGTTGTGTACAGCTTCTAGAATGATTTAATTTATTATTAGAGGGTGGGTGTACATAATTATATACAATTTTAGAATGATATAATTTGCTACAAGACACATCTAACCATTTTCTCCAACATTTTAAATTTATAGCTTGTGCAAAGGTATGTACAACTTTAAAATGAAGTAATTTGCAAATGAAACACCTAATATATAATTGCATACAATCTCAAAGTAAGGGGAGATGCACAATAATGCAAATGTTTTGTTGCAAATTAATTCATTCTTAAGAAAAGTTTGCTATGAAAACTAAACATAAATATGTACCAACATTATGGTAAACGGTTTGCCAATTTATTTTAATGACTTTCAGGTTTGTGTACAAATTTTTTTTTCTTTTGAAATTGCTTCTGTTTTCTATGTTGTACACAACTTCAAATATTTAATTTAATACTATCTTTTTTTTTTGGTCATATACAAATCTAACTTTGTTTTTTGTCTTGCTCTAACATTTATTCATTCATCACACATATTTTTTTCAAACTTCCTTGATATCATTTTAGCTCTTTCCAAAGTCTAGAGTGATCAATTTGTTGAAATGATCTTTATTTTTTACAATATTAACAGAAAAATCTACAATAATCTTCCTTTCAATATCAAAACTTAATGCTCAATCCTTATCTTCCCACATAGAAGACGAAATAAATGGAAAACTAAAAAAAGAAAACCCACCCATTTTTTAAATTGGGGAGATTTCTAAAAGAAATAATTAAAAATGTTATTGTAAAGCTGTCGAGCTATTATTAGCCCTTTGCACGTAGACCTACGGAGAACATTAGCATATGACTATATAACCTACTGGATCATGTAACAATTTGAAATTGTTTTTTGTCAAACATTTTCTGTAATCAAATTAGTTTCAATATTAAAGCTCCAGAAATTAGAAATGTCAAAGGAGAAAGCCTAACTAGAAACAGCAATTTCTTTTTTTAAGAAATTTGGTAGAATACTGAATCAACAAGAACGAAAAAAATACATTTATTGCAATTTCCCAAGCAGTAAATTCTAAGAATCATCAGTCGCAGGGCAAACGCCACGAAAAAATACACAGAATAGGAGATAGCCTCGCCGCGCAAACTAACATTAACTCAATAAAAAAAACAGAGAAAATCATCATCATTATCATTCACAAAATTAAATTAAATTAACAAACATAAAATAGATCCTAATGCCAAAAAATCACGACAGAGAAGATACGGATCAATGTAAAAGAAATAAGAGAAAAAAGAAGACAAACCTCGACATCGTCGAAGGACCAGCAATTAAAGAGCTTGACGTCGGTAGCAGTGGCCATTGAAAGATGCGGAAATCGCACTTCGGATGAGAGACGAAGTGGCGCGCTAAAACCCTAACTGGAATAAAAGCAGAAAATAGAGTGTAATATGCGACGCAGTGTACAATTAATAATTTTAAAAAATTGATATGTATTAAGATTTTAAAAAGGGGTTTTTACCTACATAACGATAAATCATCTAATTTACTCATTTAATACATAAAACTTTAATATTACTTATATACCATGCTAAACAATATCGTAACTCATTTTTACCATTCCGTAAGTTGCTTGGAAGACGAAAACGGAGACGGACTCTTCATGCATTTTGTTCATCGAGCATTCTCGCCTCACTCGCTTCACACGTTCTGCTTTCCTGCCGCTCATTTTGATCCTCGGCGTTCCGCTCCTCGATCGATATTTAGGTCGGCTAAGAGGAAGAATCTCTAGCTTTCGCTCCTTGTCTGCCCAATTAAATACGCTCTCTTGTTCGGTTCCAATTCAAAAATCTTGGTTGCTTGTAGCATTTGGTGAAGGCGACGTAGCCATCGATGCTTTTGATATTGTTGATCCCATTTTCTGCTCTGTTTTCTCTTTGCCACGCGAGCTATATCTTGTTGACTCATTGATCCCCTATTATTGAACCTGTTGGATCACTATTCCTTTACTCTAATTCCCTTGCTTGTCATGCCTAATGAAAAAATATAACTGAGCTGTATTACCAAAGCATTGAGGAGTTGATTTGAAGTTGTTGTAGAAACTGATTGTGAGTGTTGTTGTTGGATCACTTGCATTCCTTCTAGCCTTGCATTTTATGGTTGCCATATTGTTACTTAAATTGTTGAATTAAGCTGTTATGTTTCCTTTGATGTGTGATTCTGGACTATAGTGAGGGCTTAGGAATCAATAGTTTGTGTTTATTTACGTTATAGCTAAAATTAGATGGTGTCCTAGGTGATGCTTTGTTCTGCAAGATGCATGTTCTACAGCCTGGGAAAATTTTGCTACCTCGTCTTAACACAAGCCCCAAAAGAACTTTTAAAACATTGGCTATAAATCTCTTACCAGCAGGGAATGAATCTATATGGGGATCCTTACTTTTTTTTTCTTTTGTGGGTAGACTTGGAAGTTTTCATTTGTAATGCCTCGAACCAAATATATAGTTTTATGCATTCATTATTATTATTTAGAAAATGGAGAAGCATTATAAACTCATTTTGTATTTAAAAAATTATCTTATCTTATTTTTTTTTAAGTATAAGTGCTTATGTTTTATGACGTTCTCGATTTGGATTTATTTTTTGTCGATCGCATCAGGTTGCTCGAAGACATTAATAGTTATACATAGGTTTCTAAGAGAGGGTGATCCAACTTTCCATGAAGAGCTTCTCAACTTCTCTCAGAGGGTAGGCATTCTCCAATTATCAAACTTCAAAGACGGTTCAAGTCCTATTGGTTAATACTTTCACTTGATATTGTCATGAGATTATCAAACCTCATCAGGGTTAATTGTTACATTAGGTTCCTTTGTCGTTATCTTTCTCACAAGTTTTTTATGTACATGTCATGAATCTTCAATTACCACTTTTGTTGGAAGGAAACAATTCATTATATTTGTAAATATTCAATTAGGAGCTTGAGTGGTTCATGGTACTCTGCACTTCTTTCTTATTAATGATATATATATATATATATATATATATATATATATATATATATATATATATATATATATATATATATATATATATATATATATATCCTTTGAATTATTACTGCAAAGATGTTGTTAAATGACATTTAGTTTTAACAATTGCAATCATTTTGCTTACTTGATATTTATACTCATGAGGAACTATTGTTGATCTATTGCTACAGATTTAAGCTTTATATTCAAATATCTGCTAATAATCTTTCGCCAAACAAAGGCATGCCATCAATGAGCACAAATGAATCTTCACCGTCGAACGGCTTCATTAAGGAATATCAAGTCAATTGTCAGTGTAACTTACAATGTGTCTTATACACATCCCGTAAAGGTAGAAGTTTTGGCAAGAAATTTTTAAGATGCCCACAAAATCGAACAAATGAGGATTGCGGCTACTTCAAGTGGTTAAATGATGATGACAACGCATTGTATGATATTGAGAACCAATCACGTGCTTTTCAGGAGAACACGACGAAGAAACTTGAGATCATCTCAAAACAAAATAAGATTATAATGGGAATGCTAATTATTGTTATTGCAATATTTTTCTTCATTACTCAGTTAGTTTTGCAAGCGATGGTGATGTACTAATTTGGTTTATTATAGCTGTATCTTCTAATGTATTATGAACACATCTTATTAAGGAATATTTTCAGGTAATATTAAAGTTTATTATGTTAAATGAGTAAATTAGATGGTTTGTCGTGGTATGTATGTAAAAACCCCCTTTTTTGTTCACCGATCTTAATGTCATCTAATTATGGTTTAATTTGTCGAGATTTTGTTGTAGATTTTTAATCATGTTTAGCAATTTGAGTAAGTGAATCAACATTTGCTAAGAGTGTGTGTGATGAAAAGGTTCATTTTATCTCTTGGTTTTATATTTTGAGTGAATATTGGTTTTAAATAAAAAATATTTTCATTAGTTGACAACAATTATTGCAATCTTCCTTTATCATTGATGCACTCTTTTGATTAGATGGTGTAGCCTCCCCCTTTTTTTTGCATTTGCGGTGAATGAGCAATTGGTGAATTAAGTATTAGCAATCTTTACAAGCAAGGCTTCATATCTCTTATGTTTACAATTCAGATCTTTTTTTAATTAAAGGATAGAGAGTGCCCATTTTACTTCTAAAATAATTATTTTTAAGCAAAATCAGATACTAATGACTTCATGCATGTTTCAATTTTTGGAATTTCATACACCATTAGAATCTAAGTTCTGGCCGCATGAATACATGAATTCAAAGATTAGTTCCATACTCACTTTTTAATATCTAATATGATTGCAAAACTATAAGAGACATGTATCGGCATTAGTTCTACACATGTCTACTATAGTTTTCTCGATCTTGAGGGAAGCATTTGTCACAACACCGTATCAACGACAGGATCACATGATGGTCTTTTAGCTTATCACCCATTGAGGTTAAGGGAATTTAGTTAGTATTGTCCACTACTTATGGAGTAGTATGTTCAAAGCTTCTCAAGAGGACTACTTATCCTAGCATGTCAAAGTTTTGCATTATCATTCTTGTTCTTCCTTTATTTAAGCAATGGTATTAACTCGTAAAATTGAGTTGACAACAAATTTTGCATTATCGCTCATGTTCTTCCTTTGGCATATATGGAGCTCATCGGGGTTCTGAGATGTAACCATGCGCCGTGGGTTGATCTTGGCTTTCTACAAAGATATACACAAAAAACAAAACTTTGCGAAGAACAAACTTCGCTATCATATCAACATCAATGAACACAAGGGAGTGGATAACTACATGAATAGAAAAGATTAAATTCAAGGATTCAATAAAAATAATTCTGATTGCATGATGGTTTCTATTTTTAAAGCAGCTAAAAACTGCACTTGAGTAGTTATTCTACATGAGGGAAACTAGACGTCACCAAATGCAAGGGCAAGATATCAAAGTCATAATTGTCAACTTGTCATGCTAGCAGCATGCAGCATAGAATGCTTGGTAATCCAATGTAGCATTTGCTTATGTATATGTAGCATTAGTTAGAAGCATCAATCATTTTGTAATTGAAATTAACTTCTAATTTACCAACATCAATATGAAGTATATGAACATAAGATGACAAGATAAGGTGGAAACAAACTATACGCATGTAAGAGACATCCCAAAAAATTTGTTGTATATTGTTAAGCAAAAATTGATCCAAATCATAATTTTCTATGATGACCGCAAAAAAATTCAGATGCCAACCAAAATTTTCTATTCAAAATCTAATTGATAGTCTTCATTTTCATTAAGAACTTCATCACGCCTAACTGGGTGTTTTGTTCACATTCCAATTATGCCATAAATATTGTCTGAAGAGCCCACATTTGCTTCGATTGGAGGAAATGGATCAGTAAGTTGATTTATGGGGTTCTTGCATGTGCTCCTATGATGACCCCATAAGTCGCACCGACCACATTTGTGAACACTTTTACTTTTATAATTTCTGCCTTATAAAAAACTTTTTAATCTTCGTTTCTTCGGTCTGCTTCTAGGCCATAATGTGTTTGGTACACCAATATTTATGTCATCATCAACCACTATCCATTGATCTTTCTAGGAGAGTCTATTGCACCTTCATAAGCCATGCGATATCTTAAAACAATATAAAATACGATAGATTAATAAATGCGTAAGGGAAAATATAATGTACTCACAACATGATAAAGCTCATCAACATATGTATGCCATAGTGGTAGATCTTTTATGCCCAAAAAAAGCAATGCATGAATACAAGGCAATCCACTTATTTGCCGAAATTACATGTGCATTCTTTTTGGTGATATCTACTTCTTTCTCTCCATGATTTCCTTCAACCTCTCGCTTAAATGAGAATGCCTGATAATAAAATTTTCTTTTCTTATATTGATATCTCTAATGTGCTCTTCTGCGAAGGGTACCAAATGGCCTCTCCAGTTAGCAGAGGAAATCTTCCTCTCTGCACGTTGTTCCATTAACATCCCTCTAAGCATATCGACCAAATCCACTGCTGGTTTTCCCTAACTTCCCCAATCCATGAATTGAATGACTCTGCCATGTTATTTGTGTTATAATAATTTTTTATCTCATTAGAAAATTCAGATCTTGACCACTTATATGGTAGTGAAACAAGATATGCATGTATATGTGGACTGATACTGAATATTTCTTATTTTTTTCTTTAAAATTCTAATTTTGAGTATGTATTAGCAGCTGTCCAGATAATACTTTTGAGCTGATGAGTATCATCGCAATGGAAAAAAATTTTCAGGTTCTTCCATAAATGTCTTATACACACTCAGTGCTCTGCATTTGGGAATGTAGATCTAATAGCCTTGCTTAAACCCTTTTTCATATCAAATAAAAGCCAAAGGAGCAACCTCAATCAGAAATGACTCCTCCAAGTTGTGTAGGAACCACTCTTCTTCTTTGATTCCTCAACAAGAAAAAAATAATTGTGAAAAGTCCATTGTTCCCATCAAGAGAGTTTGCAGAAAGTAAGACACCCAGATACTTGGATTTTAGGTGACATGCATCTAAGCCTAATAGCGGCCTACATCCTGCCAAAAATCCATCGATGCAAATCTTAAAACTTACATAGAATCTCATGAATGAATTGTCAACCATATCATACGTGTATGTGATATGAACTGATTTCTAATGAATGAGTTATTCTAAGTGTCGGTACCCACTTGTAGTTCTCATCAACTGATCCGAATGCTAGCTCTTATGCTAATTCCCTAGAGCGCCATAACTGCATATAAGGGAGTGATAATCCATATGCACTTTCTAAGCTATTATTGATCAACTTCGGGGGTATATCAAGATTCTTTTTCACAATATCTTTTATTTGGAGAGCCACCCAACTAGAAGTTGCTTGTTTAGCCTATTGACTCCTGCATAAATGTGCACTTTCTAGCTTCCTCACTTGAAATGTGTGACCGCCGAAACAAAAGCTCTTATCCTCCATGAGCACCCTCGATGTGCACAAATTGCTATAACTCGAGTTTTATCACCGCTTTAATCTTCACTCCAAAATTATTCATAATTGCTTGATGGCTTTGTTTTGAAGCTCATAGCATCTTTAAAACATGAACCGATATATAAAGCATTGTTGTCTTTTCTTTCACTAATAAGTAACTTATCATTACATTTTTCAACTCAAATCATCTTTCTGTTTACTAAACACATGCCCATCAACTACAACTACATCATTTTGTATTGAAATGACAACTTCAAAACGCTCGATCTTCATTGGAATTTCAATAATTACGCTAAATCAATATCGAACTTATAAGTTTGTACCTTAGGTGACGCCCCATGAATACGAATGTAATTCAAATGCATGATCTTTCAACCAAGGAAAATTAACATAACTTCTTCTAAGTACAAATAAGTTGATTAAATCTTTATCAAGCTTCAAAGTCTTCTATTTCCCACCTTCATATTATTTCACCTTGATTTCTCACTGACCCAATAGCCACCAAACTTCAAAACAATGCAATGATTCATGTTGAAGACACTACACATATAAATATTTGATATGAACAAATATGGACTAACTGCTGAAATATATGAAGAAATTTGTTTGTGTAAACCAAAATGAAACACACACTTTATATGAAACACTAAGTGATGCCAAGTTTGACTTGATCCAAACTCAACAAGTTCATTTATAGACAAAAGAGACTTGCTTAGACTCAAGAGAGACTTCACATCAGCCTTATCATGACTATAAGAAGACTACACAAACACTTTTCAAACCAAACTTTATAAGGTGTTAAACAGAGATACAGTTGGCCTTTACTAAAATAATAGAGGATGACATATTGTTATTTAAAACCAATATTAAGCTCAAAAGAATATTTGTACTTGCACTCGAATATCCAAAAAAATTATTTCCACAAATGTTATTGACAATAAGTGGCATTGGTGCAAGAACCTTCAAAAACTATTTCACCAATAAACTTCATATATGTAGAGCTCTCCATGATTAGAGCATTTTAATGGAAAACTATACATAAGGATGAACCAATATGAACTGATGAAATGATTAAATCCTAGGGGCACTTAGGTTGCATTCAACAAGACAATATGCAAAGTGCAAGCACCAATATGTCCATCACATTAAGACAAAAAATTCAATACAATGGAACTAATGAATCACTCCGTGCAACTTAATCTCAAAAGTTGTTTAATTTAAACTGCACCTACGCTTAGCGTCAAGACTAGCAAGATAATCTATTCCCCATATTAGCTCCACCTGACTAACCACGCTCACTACTCTATACTATACGATTATATGATATTATCATAAGAATGTAAAACTAGGGATAAAAGGGAGAAGCATGTGCACCGCCCAGTGAGTCTTGGCAAGTGCCTAAGAGGACATGCAGTAGTTACGCCCGCCTAAATGCCACAAGCAACCAAGATTTAATTGGAACCTAACAAGAGGAGCGTAAATGCAGAGGTATTAATTGGAACCGAGCAAGAGGAGAAACACTGAGATTCTTCCTCTTCCGTCGACCTAAATACGATCGAGGAGCGAAATGCTCGAGGATCGAAATGCGCGTAAACGCAAGAGGAGCAAAAATGCGCAAACTGAGTGAGGAGCAGAAATGCTTGACAAACAGAAATGCCCGCGAAATGAGTCCGTCTTCACGCTCACGGAACGCTTGTGGAATGGTAAAAATGAGTTACAGCATTGTTTAGCGTGGTATACATGTAATATTAAAGTTTTATGTGTTAAATGAGTAAATTAGATGATTTGACGTGGTATGTATGTAAAAATCCCTTTTAAAAATTACTTTAAGGGGTGTTTGGTAGCTGATTTGCCCTAAATTTAAATTATTAAATCCAATAAATTCTGCCAAACACAACAAAATAGACTTCTTAAATCCCTGATTTAGGCTTTATTTGGTTAAGCTTTTGTTTTTAAAAATATTTTTTAAAAATTGTTTTAAAAAAAGCTGTTTTAAAAATAATATAAGAATGATGGTTTAAAATGAGAGAAAAATGAAGTTTTGTAAAACGCAATAAAAAAAATCGAATAATTTTTAAAATTTATTAAAGTTGTTTTAAAAAAACGCAACTCATTGAAAAAGTCAAAATAAATGAGGTCTTAGTAAATCTCATTGGAAAGTGAATTTATCAGATTTATATAAATTAAGGATCGGTTTGATTGGACTTTTGTTTTACCAAAAAATTTAGTTTAAAACAATTTTTTAAAAAGTTATGTCAAAAAATAACATAGAGATCAAGGTTCATATTAGAATAAAAATAGAGTTACAATGAAAATGTTTATAAAAAAGTTATATAATCAAATATTTCTTTAAAAATATAATAATATTTTAAAAAATATGACGCAGTTAAAAATCTCTCCCAAATGAAGCCCAAGGCGCATAGAGGAAGACGGTGGACAGAAAGACCACGATTAACATCATGAGGTCTTACTTCTCTCCCAAATGAAGCCAAAATCTAGTTGATATATTCAACAGCAAGCTCCCATCCCCACTATGTTGCATGGGAGAAAGAATGATGATGAGGTAAAGTGAGAAATTGAGTTTGAATGGGAAGTGAGAAAATGATGATTTAAAGTTTTCTCAAATAAAAAGTAATGAAAAATTATTAAATTGATTTACTTCTTAAATTAGTTTAATTTAATTAAGTATTATTAATTGATTAATTACTATATTATGTTAAGTTAATTTTGATTTTATATTATTAATTATTTATTGATATGTTATTATAAGTTAATTATAATTTATTAACTGTGCTTATATTTTGAAAGTTGATTAGATTTAAGTAATTTAATCTAATTTAATAGTTAATAGTTTTTAACTTAATTTAACTTAATTTCAACTAATTTAATATAATACTATTAATGATTAACCGGTATATTATTAAAATTTAATTATAATTTAATAAGTATAAGTATAGTTATTATAAGTTTAATAGTTAATTAAATTTAACTAATTTAAAATTATCACTTAGTTAAAAAAATATATAAATTTTCGTATAAGTTATCAAACATCTCCTTAGGATTTAACTATTAATATATCAAACACTTTTCACAATTTAAAAGCTCATGATTTACTAAATTCAGAGTTATAAGATTTTCTAAATACTACTTGAATTAAATTAAATCTATTATCAAACACCCTCTAATTATTTATTTCTTAATTTATAATTTTTAACCTGTGCCCCACTGCGCCATTAAGTGCCCAGCTCTCGCGACTTGATATGTCGACCAATCTCTTTTACGAAGCATGAGGATAAAGGTTTCTAATGCGATCGGAAAATATCATCAATTTTTTACTTTTTCTTTAACCACCATCATCGAAGCACTTCAATAATTCCTCATCATGTTGAGGAATAAACAATCTCGTATTCTAATATTAAATCAATCTAAGTCATAATTAGTACATTTTTTTTTTTAAATTCTCTTTTATTTTTTAATGATAAAAGACATTTCACTTGGCAAATTTGCATGATCATTATTTTCATGAACAAAAAATATACTAAAAGAAAAATCATTATTTTGAATTTAGTCACCCACAATTATTTCCTATAAATTAATATATGAGATGTTAAATTCAAAAAATTCATATGATTATAATCATAAAGTGATCTAAAATAGATGTCCACGTTCCTCTTCCAAGCTTTTATAATTGTTTATTTTTTATTTTTATTGGTAGAGTTTATGGAGGTGAGAAATTGAAAAAATTATATAAGATTTTGGGGTTAAGGCAGTATTCAATATAAGTTTACCAATATATTCTTTATATAGATGATAAAAGAATTTTATTTTTGCAAAATATGATGAATACCATAACTTTTATTTATTTTATTTCCACTATGTGGCTGTGGTGTTTATTTTAGATGGCTGGGACACCATATCACATGGGTACTTATTAAAGTGAGGGTATTACATTGATGTATGCACTATCTCGAAAGACAGAGACATCACCCTTCAATAGACCAAATTACCTAATAAGAACACCTAAGACATGACGATCTTCGAATATACCAGATATTTTCTCTTGTTTTACATAAATGAATAAAGCAGGGTTTATATTAAACCAGGTTCTTAAGTTTCCTATGGAGGTAAGGTTCTATAGTTAATTACATCACAGGGAATAAAATTCTCTAAAAATACTCTCGATTAAAGTAGATAATTATCATCTCTAAATATTTCAAGGTTAGACTATAAAAGAATTGGTTATGTTTGAAAAATCAAGTGGGAGAGACCAAGTGGAAGACTTATTTTGGAATCCAAAGGAAGGAAGAAGGAAATGTTTATGATACTAGGAGACCTAGTGAGCATTCCAATCTATCATATAATTGGACTTTTATATATTTGAAAGTGAATAGATTTATTTATTTGAGTTGATTTTTATTAGATTGCTAGGGCTTATAATCCGTCAACATAAGGTTGTGGAAATGCCTAAGATGTGAGGATTTATGCTTGTAGCCCAAAGGAAATAGCTACCTCGAATCCTAAATCTAAGGAGCTTTAGTACGAGCTAAAGCATGATATAAATCTAAGCAATAGGTAGACATTAGGGTTTACCTCTACAAGAGAGAATAAACCGTCCGACTTCTGGACTTATAACCGCATAGAGTGGCCGCCAACTAACTCCTCCTACGATTTTTAAAATCATATAATCCGGCCTTATGAATTGCAAGATAGCTAAGGTAGTTATTTAATTTGAAAGAGACTAAAGTCCTAAACTCACTCCCTAAGAGACTAGAGCATGAGTGGTATGAGCATATGACTTAATCTATAAATGCAAACATCTTTTCAAATTTTATTTCATTTTTTGACATATCATTTAGACAAAGACTTTGGAAATTCTAAATGCATAAATGCATGATAAAATAGACTATTGGCTAAATCAAAAGAGAGAGGGTGAAACTCCGTTGTCAAGGGTTTCTCTCATGGGTCAAGCGGTCCCTATTGTATAAGGACAGAGGCTCTCATTTTTAGCAAGAGTGATTAAAGATGCATGCATGATATGATACATACAATATTCAGCTAAGGCGTTGCTAAATTTTTTAATTATCTTGATTATAGCCTAGGCTTTATGGTGAGGTTATGAGTTATTTAAAATTTAATTATGAGTGATTAGTTTGGTAGAAAATATATTTTATCCTAAGAGCCTACCGTATTCATGCCACACATTAAAGCATCAATCATGAAGAAACTACAAAAAGACATGCCATCCTAATGCACAATTTAAACATAACATCAAATAATTTTATAACTTTTGCAAAAGAATAATAGGCCGGTGCGGTTAAGTTCCACCATACAACCCGAAAAGAGAAAATATGGGTAGCCGAGCTCTACCATTATACAACTTGAAATATAAAAGAATAATTACAATTTGAATGAATACATGCTATGGGGGATCTTCATTCTTCATGTCTCCTTGTCTTTCTCCCTTCACTTCTTTAGTTTGGATGTGTTTGTTTCAATGCATTACAGGGCATCACAAGACAAAGCCTTTTGGTCATTGCTCATTCTAATTCCCCATAGCACTAATCCTAATTCCTATTACAAAATTACATTCACATGGGAAAAAGTAAATCTAACTACGACTGCAAAATAGAGATTAGCTTAACATGCGTACAATCCCAAGCAATTATATGTATAAGTTGGACTTAGTTCTTTGAACATGAGCAACCAAGCCCACTTGTCCTAACTTGGATTATACTCAGGGGTTTAAGCAGCTTGCAAAAAAGAGCATTTATATTTACTTTTGAGCATCCCCTTAAGCACAATCCCTTATAGAAAATATAATTAGGCTAAGAGCGGCTTAACATCTAGTCTATCAAGCATACACTCTAACATCCAATATAAAATAATACATCACAAAACAAAATATATATCACATCATGCACCGTACTAATATCGAGCTAGAAGTAGTGACTTAATTCTAATCTGTGTGTGTAAGGCTTTGTGTGGTATGTCTTAAATAAGAATTAGAGTTATATTTTTCTAAGTTTGGAAATTATTCAAGGTAACATGATGGTGGATTTCATTTGAAGTTGTTTAATTGATTTGTGAATTTTAATTTGTATTGTATTTTATTTCATGTGATTTACACTTAGCAGCAACTAAGTATTATGAAGAGAAGGAAAAGGATTACCCTCTTTCATCCCTACCTTAAGCCACTTTCTAAAGCATATTAATTTGATTTAGTTCTCTTTAATGAATGACTTAATACATACTTTTATTAATCCTAAGTTTAGGTTAATTTTAAATGATCCTATTCAATATAAAAGGTTTCTTAAGATTAATCTAATTGAATTACTATCACATGAAGTATACTAAATCATTCTTTTCCATTACATGTAACATGCATATGATCTAATACTTAGCATATCTATACATGCAATATATTTTAGCACACTTAAATGATGGTGAATGTGTATGTTTGGAATTTATAATTTCATTTTGGTTTAATTATATGAACATATAATTTAAAACTCTATTCAAATTCTAATACCAACATACATAAGGATGGAATCACATAAGTATGTGTCATTATTAACCAGGGAGGTGAAGTAATCAAATGATCTCCTTGGGGCTAACTAAAGTCTCATATTCTCGGGATGTCTAGACTATATATTTATTAACATTCCAAACTTAAGTAAATCTATACATGATTAAGGAAAAGAGAGCACTAATTTATATATAACATGTGCTAATGACTTAGATGAATATGAATGCATGCATTTTTAGTAGAAAAGGAAGATCCTAATTCCTTAACTAAATACACACATGTATGTATAAAAGATATAAGCAAGTATATGTCGTTGTTAACCAAGGAAGTGAGGTAATCAAATGACCTCCTTGAGGCTAGCTAAAGCCTCATATTCTTGAGATGTTCAAACTATATACTTGCTTTCTTAGATATATATATAAATAACTAAAGGAAAGAGAATCATGTAAAGTTGTATTTTTATTTGATTGAATTATTTAAGCATATGAATTAAAGCTCTATCTAAATTCTAATACCAAAATACATAGGAATGAAATGAAATGAGTACATGCTATTGTTAAACCAGGGAAGTTAGGTAATTAAATGATATCCTTGGGGCTACTTAAAGCCTCGTATTCCCATGATGCCCAAACTATATACCCATTATTATTCAAACTTATATAAATCTATATATGAATCATAAGAAAGAGAGCTACACTTGATATACTTGAGCTATAAACATATGTAAATCCTATATGTATTCATAACTACTATCACTCCATATAGTATTATCAATTTATAAACTTTTGGAAAGTAGATTTGAACTTATTAGTGATAATAGCCACATATATATTAAGTTAAGTCAACACATACAAGTTTACATAAAGAAAATTCATTTGATTCATTTATATTTGAAAATATGAATGCATGAAATCAATTAACATATAACATCTAAAGTGATTAGAAAGGAATAGCTAAGTACAAACACATGGTTCATTCAACTAAATTAATTTCTAAGGACAATCACATCAAATAAAGTCATTTAAAGATACCAAAGTTTCTTTATTAATTTATGACTTAAGATTTTGATTAAGTTTAGAGGGGAGGAGGATTATTTGTTGTTTTAATCCTATTTCCATGTCAGTAATTTGATTTGGTTTAAGAAAAAGTAACCATGTGGATTTTATGAGTTAATTAAGTTGGATCCTTAATTATATCAATTAATTACCCTTACCTATGCTTCTTTAGTTTGATTAACCACTTAATTATGAGCCACAAATGGCATGAATATGTGAAAAAAATAAAATTTCAATGCTCTTACAAGGACCAAATGCAAATGGCTCATAATTAAGAGTTAATTAAATTAAAGAACCTAATTAAGTACTTTTATGATTTTTCCACACTTATGGGCTAATCATAATTTTCTTAAGGGCCTTTATATTATTAAACACATAAAGTGGAACCCTTAATTCCATTTTTAATTATCTGATATGGTCATGATTTTAATTTGATTAATTAAGCCACTTGACTAATTAATTAACCCTTAATTAATCTTCATATTAATTATTTTTTTTAAAAGAGAAGTTGACTTAGGAAAGATGCTAGGAAGGAGGTCCTAACCCCATCCCCCTTGCCCATTCACTATTTGACAGTGATTAGTGAGCTTAATAAAATAATTCTTACTGTTTAGGGTGTTAATTAGCCATTAAGTGGATTAAGAGAGTATTTAGGGCTTAAATTATCAATTTCCCTAATTAACTAAGCAATTCCCAAAATAAATTATGGGAGGCACAAGTCATCCCATTAAACTAACACACAAAGTTTGAGATTAATTACTTAAGTAATTAGGGCTTAATTAATCTAATTAAGTTTTTATTTAAACTTTAATTAAGCCTTAATCAATATTCAAAATTAATTGAAATTAATTTTAATTAAATCTCTTCTATTTTACATTCAAAATGAGTATTTACTTGTATTTTTTGTATTTTTTATGATTTATTATGAATTTTTAAAGATTCAGCCATTAAAACCAAATAATTAAGCCTAATTAAGCATAATCCTGTCGGTGCCACGCGGACCGCTGACTGGCATGCTTTTCACGTGGCACCGTAGGATTGGATACTTAAACGCATCCGACTCAATGCCTACGTGGCTGGCGATGAACGTGGTTTCATCCTTGTCGTCCGATCTAAGATCAGTTGGTGGGGATTAAACTAATGATTCTTAAGAATAAAATGAGATTAAATCTAATGGATCAATCACAGCCATTCATTTTGATGGCGCAGAATGGACGACACGTGATTTATCATCCCCTTAGTGATGAGAGATGGACGCCATCTACATTTTCTCGCTTGATCCGAGCTCACTCGAGCTCGGATGACCACAAAAATGATCCCATACCTTCACATGGAAGATCCGAAGGGATCCAACGGTAAATAACGCATGACATACAAATTCCCTTTGAAAAGGCCTAGAAAATTTTAAGATTTCTCAATTTTAATGGAAATTACCTCACCGAAGCTCAAGGCTAGCAGTGCAATGCTTGAGGTAGCTTCGCCTAGACGAGGCAAAGCCCTATTAAGTAGCTCGCATGGTGTTTTCTTGATGTTTTCTTGGTGGACTAAAAGTCAACAATTTGCACTCAGTCGTTGATCAAAGTCATACCTCCAGTAGTTGTGGAGCTCAAAAGGAGTTTCGTTCATGCTCGATAGAGTGTGGGGAGTGTGTGGGTGAAATTAATTTGAGTTTGGTTGAGTATTGGTGGAGTTTGGTCGAGCGGAGGATTGTCCTATTTTGGGTTGAATGATTCTAATGATGGGGAGGCTCAGTAGGCTTGAAGAGTGCTCTAGGGATTTCAAAATCACTCTAGGGGACTCTCTAAGGATGTGTGTGATCAAATTGACTTGAAATGAGGGGGGTATATTCCCCCTCCCTTAGATCGGATGGCTGATTCACCCAGAATTACCGCCATATCTATCCGGGATAGAGGTCTCAAGCCAAGGTGGCAAGGGCTTGGTGGGGGGCTCAAGGTAGCTGCTCTCCTCTTTAGATCCAATGGGTTCAAAGTGTGGGAGGTGAGTTAACTCACCTCCTTGGTCCATACTAACTTAGCCCACTTGGTGGGTTAGCCAGTTAGGATTTTGGGTGGTCGCCATGTAGAAAGGGGAGTGGTTGACTTGCCAAAAATGGGTATAATTCCATGTGGGGAGCTTAAACCTTTGGGTAAGGCCTTGGATTGGGTTCAAATCAGGTTGGTCTAGTTTGGGGCTGACCTAAGGTGAGTTTATGGTGGGTTGGGTCAGGTCTCATCAGGTATGGGCTTGGTTTAAGTGGGTTTGGCTCAGTTTGACTCATGTAGGTCAAATTGGGCTAGGTTAACCAATTAGCCAATTTGGGTCAAACCAAGGATTGGGTCATGTTTAAATGAGTATTTGAGATATTTTGGTTCAATTGGTTTGAGTTAGTTTGGCTTGGATTTGATTTTGGCTCATTTGAAGTTATATAGGTGAATTTGACTAATTTGGCCAAATTGGCTTGGGTTAGGAGTTGATTCATATTCAGTTGGTTAATTGAAGATGATTGTATGTTTCAATTTCAATTAATTTGGATTTGATTTGTATTTAAGCTAAGTTGACCATTTAGGCCAATTTGGGCTAGATGGGTCAATTAAATTCAATTGGTTAAATTAGGTTCAATTGGGGCTTTGGTCAAGTTCAATAATCAATTTAAAATGAACTTGAGTCATTGATTGTAATCAATTTGGGCTAGATCTTAATTTGACCCAATTTGGTCTTTTAAGTCAAATTGGATCAACTTGGGTCAAAAGGCTAATTAGGTTTGGTTTGGTTTAATTGATGGTCAAGTCATGTTCAATCAGTGATCATGGGTTGGTATGAATCATTGGTTTCAATTGATTTAGCTTAAGATGAGATTTAGTTAGTTTGATTTGTGTGGGTTAGGTGGGTTGGCTTGGTTAAATGACCAAGTTGACTTGGTTTGACCCAATTGATGATAATTAATCAATCAAGGATGATTGATGACCATCATGGAGGTTTTGATAGGTTTGGTTCAATCTAATTTAGGTAGGATTAGAATTTGGTTCAAATAGGTCAAATTGGTCACTTTGGGTCAAGTGGACCAATTGGGTTTAGTTGAATTGATTTTTTGGTTGAATTGAGTTTAGTTGGATTTATATATAGATTTAATATTGATTTATAGCTTTGATTGCAATTGATTTGGGCTTAAATGGGTTTTGGATCACTTGAATATATCAAGTAAAATGGGTTAGGTTAGGTTTGATTGAATTGATTTTGGGTTAGGTGATTTGGATTGTAGATTTGATTTATATTTGGGATGATGATTGGGGAATTAATTGATTCATGAGAAAATCAATTGAATTTGATTTGGATTGGAGGCAATTTTGGATAAGTCCATGGGATCAAATCAAATGGCTTAAGGTAGGTTTGAATTTGGTTTGGATTTTGATTTAGGACATGTGAATGTAGGTTTCATTTATATTTGGGAAGATGATTAAAGAAATAATTAATTCATGAGAAAATCAATTGATCTTGGGTTTGAATTGAAGGGAACTTTGGCCAAGTCCATGGGATCAAGTCATATGGCTTAGGATATGTTTGATTTTATTTGAATTTGGTTTATAGGTTTCAATCATTTGGTTTTGGAATTTGAATTTGGATTTGGTATGTGAATTTGGATGAATTGAATTTGAGGTTTGGTTTAGGCCAAATAGGTAGAATAGATTGGGTTTAGGCTAGTAGGGTAAGTCTCCTAAGTCCCAAGTGAGCCAAATCCTATGATTAACCCTTCTAAGTCTCTAGGCTTAGGTTAAGTGTTCACCTAATTGCTAGAAGTGTCTTATGACTAAGAAAATCTTAGTATTTAGAAGACTCCTAAATCTAGGAAGAAGAGATTGAATCTTCACTCCAAAAGTGAGGTTAATAGTGATGTTAATTTTCACGCCTTATTTTGTTGCTTCAACATATTTAAGTGCATGAATTGTTAATTACTAGATAATTAATGAGTATGTATGAAGTTAAAATTATTCTTTATATTTATCATTTCTTCAAGTTGCCTTATTTATAAGGTCAATGAGTCATTCTAACATTGGATTTGGATGTGGTGAAAGTTCAATAGAGCTTATTGTAGAAGAGAACAAACTATTGTGCAATCATGTAGATAAATTGAGAAAATCTTATGAAGGTGGTGAAAATATTGCATTTAAATGCAATTATTAGCATGCCATTTACAAAGAGTCATATTCAAGAGTTAAAGCTCACTTACTTAACCTCAATGGTAATGACATTAAAGTTTGGCAAAAGTTAATTCTTCACAATTAATTGAAATGCAAAAAAAAAAAAAAAAAAAAACTAATGAAGCTAAGTTGAGGATGAAAATGACTCAAAGTAAAGAGAATTCTCTATCTAATACTTAGAGTTCATGTCATTCAATTTCTTCTTCTAGAAGAGATGATGGTCCTCATGCCATTATGGACTCTTCAAGGCAACTCGGGTATGAGCTTAAAAAAAGAAAAAGTATTCGAGACACTTTTTGGGAGAAGACATTTAATGTGCAAACTCATGGATAATAGGATAGTGAAATTATTATGATGTTTTTCGCAACTAATTTTCCTTTTAACCTTGGAAGAAACCCTCATTATAAGAATGCATTTGCTTTTGCATGTAATCTTAACCTTACCGGTTATCTATCTCTAGGATATAATACTATTAGATCACAGATGTTGCAAAGAGAGACATCTAATATTGAAAAGCTGCTTGAACCAATAAGAATGTCTTGAAAAGATAATGGAATGGTTCTAATTTGTGATGGTTGGATAGACCCTCAAAGAGGACCATTCATAAACTTTATGGTCATATTAAAAAAATTATTTGAAGTTCAAAACAATTAAAAAGTATAAAGGGTCCTATAAAGATAAATACTTTATTTGCAACTTAGTTAAATAAGTGATAATGATAGTTTCCCAGTCAAATGATGTTCAAAGTTTGCAAGGTTGTGGGTTTTGATTATCAAGCAAATATTTTCTCATATTTTTAGATGTCATGTGTCGTGCATACCCTTAACCTAATTTTAAAAAATATTTATGCTATTAAAAAAATAGAAGTAAATGAGATCAAATATAATGAATGTAATTGGATCATAGTTATTAATGGGATGCTATTTAAATAATAAAATTTATTATGAATCATTTTATGAAATTTTCTATTTTTAATGATTTCTCATCTTTGAAAATGCTTACTATAGTAGAGACTCATTCTGCTTCAATTGTTGTGATGTTGAAAAAATTTGAACAAATTAAAAATGCACTTCAATATATTGTAATTAATGAGAAGTGGTCATGCTATCATGAGAATGATGTGAGCAAGGCTAAATTTGTGAAAGAAAACTTATTAGATGATTTATCATGCCATAAATTTAATTATATTTTATCTTTTATAGATCATATTTATGATATTATCAGTGTTACAGATACAAATAAGCCTTCCTTTTATTTAATTTATGAAATATAAGATTCATTATTATGTAAAGTTAAAAAATCATTATGTAGAAATGAAAGACAATCAAGTGATGAAGATTCAAATTTTTAGGGTGTTGTTCATGGCATTTTGGAGAATAGGTGGAGAAAAAGTAACACACATTTACATTGTTTGAATTATTATTTTTAAATCCAAGATAAATTATATTTCATATTCTCAATTTATAATAAATTATTATCTAGTTGTATTATCTTTATTGATGTATTTAGGTAGAGAATGACTTCTAAAAAATTCTCAACTTGTTTCTCCTCAAAAGATCTAGAAATTTCAAACAAGAGAAAGATTTATTTGAAATGTTATTTTCTAAATGAGGATGAGAGATGAAGCCAGATCCAAGGCACTGACAGGGGTGTGGGAATTATAGTGGCATTCCTCTTAAGAGAGGGAAACTCATAACTATTGTGCACATCAAACTGAAGTAGTGGCTTCTTGCCTGCCACCTCCTCTCTGCTAACAGTGGTGAGGGCTGGTCCCCCGCAGGTGACCTTGAATTGCTTGAATCCAAGGTCAAACTTAATGACAGGGGCATCGGTGAGTATGGCTTGATCCATTGCCAAATCCACACCGGATGCAAAGAAGAAGATCAACTTTCCAGACGACATGGTGGAAGCTGACTGAAGGAAGGAAGAAAAAATTAGGATGGTATCTCTACATTGTTGGAAAAGAGAACTATATTAGATTCTTGTCTTGAACTGTTGATTTGAATTATTAATTTTGATTTGACTTTTTGAATTAGAACTCTCATTTAACAAATTTTGGTATGCTAAATAGGGTTTTATTGGAGAGATTTAAAAATTTGGAAGAGACACTTTGCTTGAGTTGTATGTTTGAATTTGATTTTGATTTTGGAACCTACACTCAACAAATTTAGGTATGTTGAATGGGGTTCAATTATTTTGGAGAGACTTTTGGAGATCTATTTGTTATTTTCTTTTGTTGGAACTTGATTTTGGAACCCTCACTTACCAAATTTAGGTATGCTAAATTGGGTTGAATTGTATGTTTAAAAATTATGAAAGCTTTCATTTGATGGTTTGATTGTTGATTGTTGATGTGTTGATTTGATTTGAAAAGTAGAACTCTCATTTAACAAATTTAGGTATATTAAATGGAGTTCAAATATGTGTTTGATGTTTATTGTTGATTTAATTTTTTAAAAAGTGAACTCTTATTTAATAAATTTAGGTATGCTAAATAGAGTTCAATTGTATGTTTGGTGTTGATGTTGGAGTTTGATTTTGTTTTAAAAATGAGACTCTCATTTAACAAATTTGGATATGTTAAATGGAGCTCACTTGTATGTTCGATTATTCGTTTGTTGATGTGTGATTATGTTTTAGTTTTGAAAATTGAACTCTCTTTTAACAAATTTAGGTATGTTAAATGGAGTTCAAATGCGTTGAATGTTTTGATTTCAATTTGGCTTTGAAAATGGAACTCTCATTTAACAAATTTGGGGTATGCTAAATAGAGTTCAATTATATGTTGTTCGATGATGCTTGATTTTGCTTTAGTTTTGAAAAAAGAAACCCTCACTTAGCAAATTTAGGTATGCTAAGTGGAGTCCAATTGTATGTTGGTTGTTGGATTTTGTTTCAATTTTGAAAATGAGACTCTCATTTAATAAATTTAGGTATGTTAGATGGAGTTATTTTTGTTTGAAAATATTTTGGGTATGTTTGATTTTGAAAGGGGGACCCTCATTTAACAAATTTGAGTATGTTAGATGGAGTTAAGGGTTTGAATATATTTAATTTTGAAAGAGAGGTTTGTTGTTTTGATTTTATTTTTAATTTTGAAAAGAGGAACACTCGCTTAACAAATTTATGTATGCTAAATGAGGTTCAATTAGTTTTATTTGGAAAAGGGAGTTTGAAAGATTTTGATTTTGTTTTACTCGACTTCAATTTTAAAAGAGAACCTTCACTTAGAAAATTTTGTTATGTTAAGTGAAGTTCACGTGATTTTGCTTTGAAAATTTTGTAAAAAATTTCACTTCTTTTATTTTGGATTTTGTTAAATATCAAATGAACCTTGCTTCATGAAGCTAGTGGTGAGATGTTCTAAATTCTATTTGATTTATATGTGGTCATCTCTTTTCTTTAATTAATTTATTATTACTTATTTGGGGGCCGAATAGGAGTCTTAGGACCTATGCAGGAGTGAGGTCCTAAAACTTAAAAGATGTTGGCTACCTTTGCTTAAGGATGAAATAAGCAAAGTGTCAATGGAAAGAAAGATAGTCTTGGGCTTATGTAAAATATAAGTCCACCATCGATGCTTGGAGACAATATTGCCCATTAGAGATGGAGAGAGGAACCTTCTCCAATGGAGTCGATAGAAAAATTTGTGGTGTTTATTTTTGGATGTGGGGTGGACACCACACAGATCGTAGGGGATACTTATTGAAGTGATCGTGTATGACATTAAGGTATGATATACTATCTCAAAAGATTAAAACATCACCCTGCAATGGACCTAATCACATAATAAGGACTTCTAAGATATGATGGATCTTTGTATGAATCAGAGATCTTTCCCCTACTTTACATGGAAAAGTAAAGTAGGGTTTATTTTATGTCAGATTCTTAAGTTCCCCATGCAGGTAAGCCTCCATAGTTAATTATATCCTAAAGAATATAGATTTCTTAAGAATACTCTTGATTAAAGTAGATAATTATTATCTCTGAATATTTCAAGGCCAAACTATCAAAGGATTGGTTATGTTTGAAAAATCAAGTGGGATAGATCAAGTGGAAAGACTTATTTTGGAGGCCAAAGTAAGATAAGTAAGGAATACTCAAAATACTAAGAGACCTAGTGAGCATTCCAATCTATCCTTTGGTGAGGCTTTATGTATTTGAGAGTGAAGAGATTTTATTCATTTGAGTTGTAATTTTATTAGATTGCTAGGCCTTATAATCCATCAACACAAGATCATGAAAATGCCTAAGAAGTGAGGATTTGTGCTTGTAGCCCGAAGGAAACTAGCAACATAGGATCCTAAATATAGAGAGCTTTAGCACAAGCTAAGGCACAACCTAAATCTAAGTGAAAGGTGGACACAAGAGTTTATCTCTACTTGAGAGAATAAACTCGTCCGACTCTTCTAGACTTACAACCGCTTAGAGTGGCAGCTAGCTAACACCTCTTATGATTCAAAGTCATGTAGTCTGGTCATATGAATTTGCAAGATGGTTAGGTTTGTTATTTTATTAGAAAGAGATTAAAGTCTTAAACTCACTCCCTAAGAGACTAGAGCATGAGTGGTATGAGCATATGACTTAATCTGCAAATGCAAAAAAATTTTAAATTTTATTTATTTTGACTTATTCATTTAGACAAAGGCCTGAATTTCTTTATGCCTAAATGTATGATGAAAGTTGATTGTTGGCTAAATCAAAAGAGAGAGGATGAAGCTCCATCAGGAGGGGTTACTCTCATGGGTCAAGCGGTCCCTATAGTGTAAGGATGGATGCCCTCATTTTTGGCAAGAATGATATATGATGCATGCATGATGTGAGACATATAACATACTTCTAAGAAGTTGCTAAATCTTTTAATTATCTTGATTATATCCTAGGTTTATGATGGAGTCGTGAGTTATTTAAAGCTTTAGTTATGAGTTGTTAGTTGGATAAAAAATTTATTTTATCCTAAGAGGCCACCGTATCCAGGCCACACATTAGAGCATCAAACATTAAGAAACTATGAAAAGGATGCAATCCTATTGTGTAATCTAAACAAATCATCAATCAATTTTAGAGACTACCGTAAAAGAATAAGAGGCCGGTGCGATTGGGTACCACCATACATCCCGAAAAGAGAAAAGATTGGTAGCTGAGCTCTACCCTTATACAACCTGGAATATGAAAGAATAATTTTACAATTAGAATGAATACATGCTATGGGGGTCTTCATTCTTCACTTCTTCATATCCTCCTTCACTTTCCTTTTGATTTGATTGTGCTCCAAAGGCATCAGAAGGCATCCCAAGACTAAACCTTCTATCCACTGCTCATCCTAATCCCCCATAGTGCTAATTCTAATTTCTATTGCAAAATTACATTTCATAGGGATAAAATAAATCTAACTACACCTACAAAATAGAGGTTAGCTAAACATACGTACAATCCCAAGCAATTATTTTTATAATTTGGACTTAGCACCCTGCACATGGGTAATCAAGTCCACCTGTCCTAACTTAGATTATGCTTAGGGGTTTAAGCAACCTACAAATAGAATATTTACATTTACCCCCTTAAGCATAACCCCCTACAGAAAATATGATTAGGCTAATCATGGCCTAACATATAGTCTATGAAATATATACCGTAACATCCAGTCTAAAATATTACATTGTAAAACAAAATATACATTACACATACACCATCCTAACCTAGGACTAGAAGTGCCGGATTAATTCTAATGTGTGTGTTAGCTTTGTGTAGTGTGTCTTACTAAGCATTAGAGTTGTAATTTATCTAAGTTTTAGAAATTATTTAAATTAACCATGAAGGCTGATTTCATTTCAAGTTATTTAGTTAATTTATGAATTTTAGTTTATGTTTTGATTTATTTCATTTGACTTACATTTAACATCTAAGTGTTATAAAGAGAAGAAATAGGCTTATTCTCTTTCATCCCAACCTTAAAGCTATTTTCTAAAGCATATTCCGATGACTTAGTTCTCTTTAGTGAATGGCTTATTAAATATCTTTTTATTATTCCTAAGTTTAGGTGAACCTTAAATAATTCCATTCAATATGAAAGGCATCTTAAGATTAACATGATTGAATTACTACCACATATCACATGTTGAACCATTCCTTTTCATTAATTATGACTTGCATATGATTCAATCCTTATTATATCTACACATGCAATATATTTTGGCACACTTAAATGGTGATGGATGCATATATTAGGAATTTATATTTTACTTGATTGAATTATTCATATATGTAAATTAAAGCAATATTCCAAGTTCTAATATCAAAACCAAGAAAGAGAGCTCTAACTTGCATTTAATGTATTTTTAATGAATTAGGTGATTATGAATGTATGTATTTTTAATAATGAAAGAGGATTTTTATCTTTTAATTAAACATACATATACATGTATAAAAGATGTAAGCAAGTATGTGTCATTATTAACCAGGGAAGTGAGGTAATCAAATGACCTCCTTAGGGCTACTTAAAGCCTCGTAATCCTGGGATGTCTAGACTAAACACTTGCTATCTTACATACATGTAAATGTATACACAATCATAAGGATGAAAAATCATGCAAAGATTGTATTTTCTTTAGTTGAATTATTTATACATATGGATTAAAGCTCTATCCAAATTATAATACCAAAATACATAGGAATAAAATCAAATAAGTATGTGTCATTGTTTACCAGGGAAGTGAGATAATCAAATTACCTCCTTGGGGCTACTTAAAGCCTCGTATTCCTGGGATGTCCAGACTATATACTTGTTAACATTCAAACTTATGTGAATCTATATATTAATCCAAGAAAGAGAACTCCACATTCATATGCTAAGCTATAAGCTCATGCAAATCCTATATGTATTCATAACTACCATCACTCCACATATTATTATCAATTTATAAAATTTGAAAAATTGATTTTAATTTATTAGTGATAATAGCTACACATATAATTAAGTTAAATCAACACATGCAAGCTTACATAAATAACTTTCATTTAATTCTCTTAATTTTGAAAGAATGAATGCATAAAACTACATGACATGCAACATTTAAGGTAATTGGAAAGAAATAATCAAACATAAAAATGTGATTCATTTAACTAAATTAATTCCTAAGGACAATCATGTTAAATAAAATTGTTTAAGAAAAACCAAAGCTTCTTATTAATTTGGTTTTAGATTTAAGTTGACTTAGAAAGAGGGGAGATTATTTATTGTTTTAATCTCATTCTCATATTAGTAAACTTAATTGATTTAAGGAGAGGTAATTAGATAGATTTTATGAAATGATTAGGTTAAATCATTTAATTACCCTTTCCTATGCTTCTTCAATTTGATTAATCATTTAATTATGATCCTCAAATGATATGAACATGTGGGGAAATAAAATTGCAATGCTTCTAAGGACCTAATGAAATTGGCTCATAATTAAAGATTAATTAAGTTAAGGAATCTAATTAAGTATTCTTATGATTTTCCCATACTTATGGGTTAATCATAATTTCATTAAGGGTCTTTATGTTATTAAACACATAAAGAAAAATCCTTAACTTCATTGTTAATTATCTGATATGATTTGCATTTTAATTTGATTTAATTTAACCATTTAATTAATTAATTAAGCACTTAATGACTTTCCATATTAATTAACTCTCATAAAAGGAAATGAATTTGGAAAGAGAGTAGGAGAGGGGTCCTAGCCACTCTCCCTCTTCCATTCACTGTCACTTAGAGATTAATAGGTTTTAATTAGTTAAATTTTACTATTTAAAATGTTAATTAACCATTAATTTGATTAAGGGAGTAATTAAGATGTAAATTATCAATCCCCCTAATTTCCTAAGCAATAAATTTCTAGAAAATTATGGGAGGTAGAGGTCATCCCATTGAATGAATACACAAAATTTGAAATCATTTGCCCAAGTAATTAGGGCTTAATTAAGCTAATTAAATTTACATTTAAACTCTAATTAAGCCTTAATTACTATTCAAAATCAAATGAAAATAGTTTACATTAATTCTCCTCTAAATTACCTTTAAAATGAGTATTTATTTGTATTTTTTTGATTTTTTTATAATTTGTCATGATTTTCCAAAGTTTTAGTGATTAAATTTAATTATTAAGCCATAATTAAGCCTAATCCCATCAACACCACGCAGAGTGCTTATGTGGCATGCTTTCCACATGACACCACGAGATTGATTATTTAAAATTATCCAAGTCAGCATCGATGTGGCGGCGGTGAACGTGCTTTCAACCACGCCGTCCCATCTAAGATCAGACGGTGGTGATTAATCCCGTGGTTCCTAAGGATTAAAATAAGATTAAATCTAACGGGAGATCATGGTCATCCATTCCAATCACACGAAACAGACGACGGATGATCTATCATCTCCTGCGTAGTGAAAGATGGACACCGTTCACCTTCCTCCACCCAATTTGAGCTCGTCGGAGCTAAGATTGGCTTAGGATTGATCCCACACTTTCACGACGAGGATCCTAATAGATCTAATGATAAGATTCGCATGGCATCAACATTCTCTTCAAAAAGGCCAAAGAAAAAGTGCAAAATCTTAGTTTGCTAGAAAATTACTTCACCGGAGCTCAAGACCAGTGGTGAACTGACCGATGTAGCTTCTCCTTGATGAGGTAAAGTTTTATTGAGAAGATAGTGCCTTGATTCCTCACCGATGGCTCTATGGATCAAACATCACCAAAAATGCATTGGAGTTATGCTTGGGGTGGTCTCTGGTGCTTGAATCGCTCCAGAGAAGGTTCATTTCACCTTACCGGAGCTTGGTAAACGTGTGGGTGAAGTTAATTTGGGCTTGGTTAGGATTTGGTGGAGTTGGATGGAGTTGAAGCTTGTACTATTTTGAATGGGCTCGACTTTGTTGTCTCTGGTGATGGGAAGCCTTGGGAAGCTTGGGAAATCACTCAGGGAGTTCAGAATGAGGTGCTCCAGCTTTGAGGAGATTCATTTGCTTGATTTGATTCGAGTGAGGTGGAGTATACCACCTCATCCCTCAAGGTGGATGGACATGATTCTCTCTATCATTTGCAGTCGTCTGGCCACTAGAGGTGGCATGAATGAGCTTAGGTTGCTCTATTTGGGTTGCCAAGGGACTAAGGTGGCTGGCTTTAGTTGTCTCCATCTTCTTTGGGTGAATCAATGAGGGGAGGTGGGATAACTCAGCTCCCCTTGACCAAGGACTGACCAAACCACTTTGGGTCAAGTTAGTCATATAGCGAGGGGTCTATTTTGAGCTTTAGGTGGCTGCCAAGTGCAAAGGAGGGTTGTTGAACCCCATATTTGAATTTTTGTCTTTATGGGAGGCTTTACCCATTAGATAATAACTGAGTCCAAAGTTGATTGGGTTTGATTTGGTTTGACCCAAGGTGACCCAAGGATGGGTCATGCCAAAATTTATTGGGTTTGGGCTTATTTTGAGTGGGTTTGACTCAATTTGGCCCATGCACATTAAATTAGGCTAGGTTGGGTTAAGTTGACCAATTGGTCAAATTGGATCAAACTAAGACTTTGGTCAGTTCAAATAAGTATTTGGAATGTTTTTGGTACAATTAGTTTGGTTCAATTTGGCTTGGATTTGGATTTGACCTATTTGAGCTCATATGGGTCAACTAGGTCAAGTTAACCAAGCTAGGCCTTAGTTCATGTTCAAATGGTCAAATGAAGATGATTGTAGGCTTTGGTTTGAATCAATTTGGATTTAGTTTTGATTTAGGCTTTAGGTTAATTTGGGCTAATTAGGTCAATTGGATTCAATTGGTCAAATTGTGTTCAATCAAGGTTTTGATCATGTTCAATGATCAATTTGGAATGAACTTGAGCTATTAGTTGCAATCAATTTAGATTAGATCTTGATTTAACCCAATTTGGTCTTTTAGGTCAAATTAGGTCAACTTGGATTGAAGTGCCAATTGGGTTTAGTTTGACTCAATTGATGTTCAAGTCATGTTCAATGATTGATTATAGGTTGGTGAACAATGATTTCAATTAATTTGACTTAGGATAAAATTTGGCTAATTTGGTTCATGTAGGTTAAGTGGGTTGACTTAGTCAAATGACTAAGTTGACTTGGTTTGACCCAATTGATTGTAATAGATCAATCAATGATGATCAATAATCATTGTAGGTGGTTTTGGTTGATTTGATTCAATCCAATTTAGGATGGATTGAAAATTGACTCAAATGGGTCCTTTAGGTCACATTGGGTCAAGTGAGCCTAAATGGGTTAATTAGCTTGATTGAAGCTTGATTTAAGTTTAGCTAAGTTTGAATATTGATTTGGAATTGGTTCATGGCTTTGGTTGAAATTGATTTGGGTTTAAATGGATTTTGGCTCATTTGGGTATTTTGGGTCAAGTGAGTTAGCTTAGTTTGATTTGGATTGGTTTCGATTTAATTAGTCTTGATTACGATTGTAGATTTTGGTTTGGAATGGTAATTCAAAGGTTTAATTGACTCATGGGAAAATCAATTAAGCTTGATTTTGATTGAAGGAATTAGGCTAAGTCTATAGGAATAAATCATAAGGCTTAGGCTTAAATTATTTGAATTTGATTGTTGGTTTAATTTGGAAGGATGATTGGGAGATTGAATTGGTTTTGAGGGAATCAATTGAGTTTGGTTTGGATTGAAGGAATTTTGGTTAAGTTTATAAGGTTAAATCATAGGGCTTAGGATATGTTGATTTGATTTGAAATTCAATTGGATTTGAGGCTTCAATTTGATTGTTGGTTTAATTGAATTTGTATGAATTAAATTTGAGGTTTGGTTTAGGCTAAGGAGGTAGACATAATTTGGGTTTAGGCTATAGAGTGGGTGGGTTATCCTAGTCCCTAAGGTATGATCTAAGCCCTATGGCTAATCCTCCTAAGTTTTGAGCTTGGGTTAAGTGTTCACTTAGTCACTAGAAGTGTCTTATGACTAAGGACCTCTTAGCGTCTAGAAGACCACTAGACCTATGGGGGGAAGATTGAATCCTCACTCCAAAAGTGAAGTCAACAGTTATATTCAAGTAATTAAGGATATGTATACTAGAGCTGTTACTTGTGTCCAAATGCAAGAGGATTGACAAAATATTTTCCTATTTCAAGGATTAGCTTTAAGTCCTTATGTTTTTTGATTTAGTTATGGATGTTCTTACTAGGAATTTATAAGAAAATGTACCTTGGTGTATGCTTTTTACTGATGACATTCTTCTAATTGATAAGACTAGAGAGGGAGTCCAAGAGAAACTTGAATTATGGAGGTCAACCTTAGAGTCTAAAGGTTTTCATTTAAGTAGATCTAAAACTGAATATATGGAGTGTAATTTTATTTGTAGAAGTTATAGTGGTAGTGTTGTGACATTGGGTGAACAAGTCATTAAAAAGGTTTAATTATATATTATTACTTTTTTTAGAATTCTAAAAATTGATTAACTCTTTTTTTTAGATTCAATTTGATTTAGTAATAAACATATTGGATTAATTATGATCATTCAATCAAGGATCAAATGACCACGAGTTAATGATGGCTTGATGGGTGGAATTAAATCAATATATCATTTAACCTTGTTGACCTCACTTTTGGAGTGAGCTCTCAACTTCCTCATCATAGATCTAGGACTCTTGTAGACACTAAGAGTTCCTTAGTCTTAAGATACTTCTAGATATTAGGTGAACACTTAACCTAATCCAAGAGACTTAGAAGAGTTAACCATAGGAATAGGTTGTGCCTTAGGGATTTAAAAGGACTTGCCTACCCTATAGCCTAAACCCTATCCTTGCTTCCTTCTTCCAAACCAATTCAATTGATTTTCTCAATGACCAAATTCATGTTACAAAACCCTCCCTAAGCCCCTTGATATTTTCTTATGGATTTAGCATCAATCAAATAAAAATAAAATCCCAATTCAATTTATATTCTCAAGTACCAAACTCAACCTTAAATCAAATCCCAACTCAAATATCCAAATAAACTCCAAGTGATTGAAACCCATGATCAAATCCAAACTCCAAAATCTCTTCCTAAGTCATATGAACCACCTTCATATACTTAGCCAAAACTCCTTCAAACTAATTTGGACTTGATTGATTTCTTTATAAGTCAATCACTCATTCATTTATATTCACAAGTATAAATGAAATCCAAGTTCAAACATACAAATCAAATCAAAATAAATCAAACCAAATTCAAACCCCAAAATCCCTTCTTAAGTCATATGAACCACCTTCATATGCTTAGCCAAATCTTGATCCAAATCAACCTAAACTTGATTGATTTCTCTATAAGTCAATCATTCCTTCATTTATATTCACAAATATCAATGAAACCCACCCTCCAATGACCAAAAATAAATCAAACCAAATCAAAACCCAAGTTAGCCTTTTTTACCTACATTCATGAATTTGGTCAAACTTGCTTCCAAATCACTCCAAACTCAAGTGATTTTCTCATAACCATTTATATCTTCATTTATATTCACAAATATAAATGAAATATGAATCCAAATGACCAAAACCAAACCCAAATCAAATCAAATTTCCAAATTTATCCTTTTTAGCCAACTTCTTGGATTTAGCTAAATGACATCCAAACTAATTCAAAACTCATGAATTTCTTCATTATTCAATCATTCCTACAATCATTGACCCAAATATAAACATAAACCATAATTATCAAACTAAACCCAAGTCAACCCAAGTCAAGCCCATGTTGACCCTTTTGACTTGAAATTGTCATATGAACAAAAACCTATTTGGCTCTAAATCAATTGCAATTGGATTTATATTTCAATCCTAGACTCATGTATGAGTTCAACCAAACTTGAATCAAGCCATGATCAAGCCAATTGACCCATTTAGGTGCACTTGACCTAAAGTGATCTAAAAAGCATTTTTGAGCCAAGTTCTAATCCAACCCAAATTGGATTGAACTAAGCCCATGAAAACCTCATATCATAACCAACAATCATCCTAGGGTGACCAACCACCTTGAATTTGGTCAAACCAAATCAAACTTAGCCTTTGACAAAGTCAACATTTAGCTCAATTGAAACCCAAACTAGTCAAAATCTACCATATGCTAAATTTATTGAAACCATTAACTCAAACCCACTCATAATCAATGGTTGAACATGACCAAACCCTCAGTTAAGCCAAACCAAGCCAATTTGCCATTTGACCTAAGTTGACCAAAATTGGCCTAAAAAGAAAAAAATGGGTCAAATCATAATTTAATCTAAATTGATTGCAACCAATGGCTCAAATTTATCCTAAATCACTTATTGAACTTGACCAAAGCCATAATTGAGCCCAAGTTGACTAATGGTCAACTGACCCAACCTAGCCCAAATTGACCTAAAGGATCAAAATGACCAAAATTCAAATTAAATTCAAATTAAACCAAACCAGAGCCTACAATCATTTTAAATCAACCAATTAAACTTGACTCAACACTTAACCCAACCAATTTGATCAAATTAGTCAACTTAACCAATTTGACCCTTTTGAATCCAAATGAGTTAAATCCAAACCTAGGCTAAATCAATCGAAATTAATTGAACCAAAACATCCCAAATTATCATATGAACCTAACCTAAGCCTTAGTTTGATCCAATTATCATATGAACCTAACCTAAGCCTTAGTTTGACCCAATTTGACTAATTGGTCGACCCAACCCAACCTAACCCAAATCAAACCAAATCACCCAAAATTACTTCGTGGAACCTTGGTGGCTGACCTGACCTAACCCAACCCAAATTGACTCTAGGTGAGCTCCAAACCCAACCCAATTTATGGTGGACCCCACCAAGGGGATTAGCCATTGGATAAAGCCTTCCTCTTATTGGATCTCTACTTTAACAAGGCAAAGCAACCTCCCCATCACCATGGAAGCTCCCCAGTACTCAAGTGAGGCTCCACCTGACCCACCTAACTTACCCTAGGTCAGCCAAGGACCAATGGAAGCTCAACTCATCCTCACTGAAGGCAAATCAAGCACCCTATGGATAAAGGAGAAGGAAACTTTGCACACCAGCCCTTGAGGCTTTTCCCATGGTCCACTCCACTAAAATTGAGCCACGTAGAGTTGGACATGACCCCTCTACCACCCTAATGGTGGCCATCCCATCCATCCCTCACGCGTGCTTTTTGCCAATACACCCTCAATTCGAGTGGGAAAGGGCACACTTCACACTCTCTGAGCTTAGGAAGCACTTTGAACTCCATCAGAGCATTTCCAAGGATTCCTAGGCCCTCCTCAATTGTTATTCCTTATTCCCGAGCAAAGCCAAAATATGACACCACTCATCTTCAATACTCCTCTAAATCAAACTTCAAATTGCACTCACACCATCCTCATACTTAAAGCCCAATAAATTCCAAGTTTCCAAGCATTGAGACATTGGAGGCGGAGATCGAGACCAAGGCATTTGCATTCGTGGATTGGTCACCCGAGCTCTCTACCCTCAATCAAGCTCAAAGCTTTTTGATAGGGCCTAGCCTTAACTAGGCAAAACTACCTCCAACGTTACACCGTTGGACATTAGCGTTTGCATGCATGGAAAAATGGGTTGGTATTTTATGAAAGAAATTTGAAAGTCATGGATTTTTTACTATTGGATGTGTGTGTCTCCCTTCCCTGAAGGTGTGGGAAGAATTTGGAGACAATTCATGCTTAGGTGAGCTTAGATCTAACGAGGGAAGACAGACAGCATCCGTCTTTCGTCGCTCATGAACGGGATAGATTATGAGCCATCCATTCCTCATGGTTGGAATGAACGACTCTGATAAGATCCCATGGTAGATCCCTTGATTCCTTTCTTAAACTACAGATTGAATCATGGCCGTACGATCTTAGATCAGACGGTCCACAGAGAAAGTGCATCCACCACCATCTAAGTCAGCCTTCAGATGTGACAACTTAAATAGCCACTCCCGTCACACCACATGGAAAGCAGGCTGCATTAGCCCACACGTGGCCTAATGGGATTAAGCTTGTAATTAGGCCTAATTAATCCATTTTAAGCTTGAAACTTCTAAAAATCATAACTAATTCTAAACAAATCCAAAAAATAAAAACTTAGACTCATTTTGAAGATATTTTAGAGTAGAATCTAGGAAAATTATTATTAATTTATTTTGAATAACGATTTTATCTTAACTAAGATTTAATTAAAAAATTAATTAACTTAATACCCCTTAATTAATAACCAAATTAATCTCAATTTTTTTGGATGTTTAGGGGGATGGCCTCTGCCTCCCCTATTTTTTGGGATTTTATTGATTGCTTAATTAGGAAAATCAATTGACTAAGCCCTAATCAATCTCTTAATCTAATTAATCATAATTAATGAATGAAGAGTAACTTGATTAGTCATCTAAACCTAATCACCTCTGTTGAACAATAAGATAGCTTAGGGGATGTGATTGGGATATTTTTTCTAATTCATTTCCTAAGTTTTCATTACTTTTAAATCAAATTAATTAATGGTTAATAAAATAACTAATTGATTAATTAATTAATTAATCTTCAAGATAAAAATCATATTCTAATTGAACGTTTAAAAATACTTAGGGGTTAGGATTGGAGCCTTGTCCTTGATCCTTTTCCCTAAGTTAATTTCATCATTCTAATTAATACATAATCAAAGTGTTAAATCAATTAATTAAATACATAATGAAATTAAAATTTAAAATCAATTCATCCACACCTAAGAAACCTTAATTAATCTTGGGGTAGCTCTTTGGGTGTTCAATAACCTAAAGTGAGAGATGAAGAAATTATGATTAGTTCACATGTGTGAGAAAACCATAAAAGTAATTAAGTGAGAACCCTTATACCTAATTAACTATTAATGATGAGCCAATTGCATTAGGCCCCTTTCATTTCTTAGGAGAAATGAAAATTTACTTTTCATGTGGTTGCACATCATTTGGCTCATCATCAATTAGTTAATTAACTTAAGGTGGAGCAAACTTCCTTCATATCCTAACCTAATCAAGATATAAAATCAATCTAATTCTTCTTCATTAAACTAAATTAAATTACACATGAAGAATGAGATTAGGATTAGCAAACTTCCTTCATATCTCCTTAAATCAAATCAAACATAAAAATGAAATGATATTAAATAACTTTGGTTTGTTTTAAATAGTCTTATTTAGTTTGATGTTTGATTATCCTTAGGGATTAGTTGGATTTGAATGAAATCACATGCTTGTGTTGTTTTAATTCCTTCCAATCATGCAAAATATTGTATGCCAATTGTACTCATGCATTAATGTCTTTCAAATTAATCAAATAAAAATGATTTCTTTTATGTCAATTTGCATGTGTGATTCAAATTACAAATATGTGTGGCTATATGCATATATTGTAAATATAATTACATATACACATAAGAAATGCAAGTGAATATAAATCTAGTGTATGAAATAAAGCCTCTTTCTTATATTCATGTGTTAATTTGCATAAGTAAGAATGTTAGCGGGTATATTAGTCTGGACATCCCGGGGATGCAAGGCTTTAAGTAGCCCCAAGTAGGTCTTGTACCTTACTCCCCTGGTGTAGAACAATGGTGATGTACCTGCTTGATTTCATTCTCATGCATTTGGACATTAAAATTTAGATAGAGCTTTAACTCATTTACACAAAATAAATTAATTAAATAAAATGCATTATTTTTATGACTTCTCATTCTTATGATTTGTTTATACATCCATATGTATATAAGAAAAAGTGGTATATTAGTCGGACATCTAGAGTGAGGCTTTAAGTAGCCTAAGTAGGTCTTATACCTTATGCTTGTAGAAACAATGGCGTACTCACTTAAAACTCTTATACACATGTATGTATGATATGACTAATGAATAAGAATCATAAATTAAATAAATCAAATGCAACTTTTCTATGGGTTATCCTATTCTTATAGGTATTTATGCATGCATATGTATATAAGAAAAGCGATATATTAGTCTGGACATCCTGGGGCTGCGAGGCTTTAAGTAGCCCTAAGTAGGTCTTGTACCTTACGCCCCTGGTGTAGAACAATGGTGATGTACTCACTTAAAACTCTTATACATGTGGATTTGCACTTAACTAATGAATAAAATTCCTCCTTTTCTATTTAAAATACATGCATCCATACTTTATTTATCTGAGTTGAGTTGATTATCCATATGATTTAAGGTTTCTTCCTTATGCTTTTGCATAAGAATTTAGATAAAGCTTTAAATTAACATGGAAAAAATCATTCAATCAAATGAATCATTAATTCCAAACATATTTACTCACACTCACCATTCAAGTGTGCTAAAATATAAATTGTATGCATAGCTATGTTTAGAATTTAATCATATGCATGATATACATGATGAAAAGAAATAAATAAATTTGTGTCATGTGATAATAATTCATTCTAACTAATCTTAAGATGCCTTTCTTATTGAATGAGTGTATTTAATGTGAACCTGAACTTAGGATTAATTAAAACACATAATAAACTATTTACTAAAGAGAATTAAGCTAATTAACTTACCTTAGTGATGACTTAAGGTAGGGATAAAGAAGAGGTCTTCTCTCTTTCCTCTCTTTATAACACTTAGTATCTAGGCATAGGTCATATGAAACAAAAGAAAACGTTAAACAAAATATTCAAACCAACTAAATCATTTAAAGAGAAACCAATAATTTATGAGTTAAATCTCTTACACTTAGCAAATTACAACCCTAAAGCCTAGTTAGGGCATACAACTCAAGCCTTAACACACACACATATTAGTAAGTCACCACTTCTAGCTTTATGTTAGGGCAGTGTATGGTTTGATGTATGCTTATTTTATGATGTATTATTATAGATTGGATGATTAAGATGTATGTGCCTAGTCTAGATGTTAGGCCGATATTATCATAATTATGTTTTTTGCAAGGGGTTGTGCTAAGGGGTTGCTATAATAAAATATAAATACTTTTGATGTGTAGGTTGCTTAGCCCCTAAGCATAATCCAAGTTAGGATAGGTGAGCTTGGTTACCCATGTGTAGGGTGCTAAGACCAAATTATTTATATAACTGCTTGCATTTTATGGTGTGTTTGGCTAACATTTGTCTTGCAAGTGTAGCTAGATTTACTTTCCTTCTTTTAATGTAAATTTTGCATTAGGATTAAGATGAATGTTATGGGGGATTGGGATGAGCATTGGATATGATACCAAGTTTTATGTACCATGTGACGCCTTTGGAGCAAGCCCAACTAAATCAAATCAAGCCAAAGAAAGAAAGAAATGAAGAAATCAAGTGAAGAATGAAGAAAAGAAGAAATGAAGAATGAAGAGTGAAGACCCCCATAACATTCATCATTTGTAATTATAACTATTCCTTTATAATCTGGGTTGTGTAAGGGTTGTACGGCGGCACCCAACCACATTAGCCTTTTATTCTTTTGTGATAGCTTTATAAAATTGTTTGATGTTTTGTTTAGCTTCTACATTAGAGAAAGGATGCCTCTTCATAATTTATTTATGATTGGTGATTGTTGTATAGCCTGGATGCGATTAAGCTCCTAGGATAAAAATTAACTTTTTTACCATAAATTAACAACTCATAACTAATTTTTTTAAAATAACTCATAACCTCATAAAAAGCCTAGGCATTAAATTAAGATAATAAAGATTTAGCAACCCCTTAGGTAGATGTTATATGCTTAATATCATACATATCATATTATTTCACTCTTGTTAAGAGAGGACTTCCATCTTTGCTAGATAATAAAGGCTTAACCTTTGAGAGCCTTTAATGGAAAGACACATCTTTCTCTTTTGATTTGGCCCACAATCAATTTCACATGCATTTAGGCATATAAAATCCTATAGCCTGTGTCAAAATAAAGAGTCCATAATCAAATAAAATTCGATAAAATTTATATTATATTAAGTCATTATTCATGCCCCTCTTGCTCTAATCTCTTAGGGAGTGAGTTTAAAGACTTAATTTATTTTTTAAATAATAACAACCTAGCCATTTTGCAAAGCATAAGACTTGCCTACATAGATTTAAAGTATATGAGGAGTTAGCTAGCTGCCACTCTAAGTGGTAATAAGCCCAACACTCGAGTGATTTACTCTCTCTTGTGGAGGTAAATAATATACCCATGTTCACCTTAGATTTAAGTCGTGCTTTTGCCATTGCCAAAGCTCCCCAGATTTAAGATCCGAGGTTGCTATTTTCCTGTGGGGTTGCTAGTATATATCCTCACCTCTTAAGCATTTTCATAATCTTGTAGTGTGAAATCATTCCTAGATTTCTAATAAATTGTTAACTCAAATATATAAACTCTCTTCAATTTCAAAAATATAAAGCTCAACTATATGATAGTTTGGGATGCTCACTTAGTCTCCTAGTATCATGAGCATCCCCTACTTCTCGCTTTTTGGATTTGATAATAAATCTCTCTTTTAGATCTATCCCATTTGATTTTTTGAATGCAACAAATTTATTGATAGTTCTATCTTTGAATTCTTTGGAGACAACAATCGCCTACTTTAATCGAGTGTATTCTCAAGGGATTCATTTCCCTTAAGATGTAATTAACTATGGGGCTTGCCCCCATAGGAAACTTCATGACCCAATTTAAATAAACCCTACTTTATTCATCCATGTAAAGCAGGGGAAAAATCTCTTGTATATTCAAAGACCTATCATGCCTTAGGAGTCTTTATTAGGTGGTCAGGTCCATTGAAGGATAGTGTTTCTATCTTTTGAGATAGTGCACTATTCCTCAATATTATACTCGATCACCCTAATTAGTACACCCTCAGATCTGCATGGTGCCCCCCCATAAATGAAAACCCTAAATAATGAACTGAAAATAAACACCACAAACCTAATCAAGACTATTTATTTTAACCAGCTAAAATAATAAATCTTGATTTCATTGTTAATATCACGTGAAAAAAGTCTTAAAAGTAATGTGCAGTGGTCTAATAGTTGGTTCTAAATGGCACTTACAATCAATGCACCAAACATGAGATTCCCATGCCTTTCTAAATGTTTATGTATTATACCTCACCAGAGCTAATGTTTGATAGTTCTTGACTGAGATGTAGCTTCATTTGGAAGAAATGAAGCTCTATTGAGATGCATGTTGATTGCCTCCTAGCCCAATACTCCAAAGATTGAATCACCAATATGGCTCACTAAATTTGATCAAACTCCATGTTTGAAAACTTGAGAAGTTCTCAACTTCTAAAACTTTTAGGAGAGAGAGAAGTGAGAAGGCCTTAGCATGATTTATCATCATGGAAAGTTGAGGTGGATAATATTAAAAGTTTGGTTCAAACCATTAGGAAGGGATGAGAGGTATTAGGCGAGCTCCAGTGAAGTTGAGAGCAAGGAGCTACAAGTGACAAACCAAGGGGAATATTGCATGAGCTGGGTTGCTCAAATGGTGGCCACATAAGGACATAAAGAGTAGGAGAAAAGGAGGAGTTGTTATTGCATGTAAATGGGAGGTGGCAAGTTTGAAGTAGCTTCTAGTTGGGAGGACTAATTGAAATGGATGACTACTAGTTTGGTCTTTCAAGCTGAGCTCTGCACGCAAGAGAAGAAGATAATAACCTCACATAGTTCATCCAACTTTGGCTAGCAGAAGATGGATGCATGAAGGTATCTTTTTTTTTGGGCAGCGATGAAGCTATACGATAAACGAAGGTGAGTGGATCTGTGAGAGAGCATGAGTTGTGAATTAACAACTATGGAAGGAGTATGTTCATGAGAAATTAGTGGAATGAGTTTGTGTTAAATATCATAGATTTTGTAAGGGTTTAAAGGGATGAATGCAATGTGAACTACGAGAGGGATATGGAGTTCTTACCAGTTGAGAAGGAAGAAAGGACTATGGCTGAGACGTGAGGTGAGAGAAGATACTCATTTGTAAGCTAACCAAATATTGAAGATGAATCAAAGGTCTTGTACATGGTGTGCTTGTTGTTTGATGGGAGACAAGTCAAGTTGGTTTTGATGTTATCATAACTCATGTCTTGGTTTTGAGTGAGGGATTAGCCACTAAGGAGTTCTCTACATGCACTTATGGTTAATCGAAGGAGTAGAGGGTTGAGGATGTGGGGATGTGCATTCTACCATGGGCTATGATGGGGTCTCGGCCTTGAGGAAAAAGGAAAAAAAAAGATTAAGAATGAGGGGATCAGCTTACTATAAAATATGTATTTATAACGATTTATCATGAATAATAGTCACTATAATGCTCAAGAATAAGATCTTAAAGGTTCATGGATGGATAAGAGAGCTTGGATACTGCATTTTGAAAAGAGAAAGGGAGGTTTTATCCTATATGCTAGAAATGAGGCCTATTTTCTTATTATTATTGTTATTATTATTATTATTATTATTTAGTTGTTTACTTTTTTTGTTTTATTTTGACATGAGTTGTATGTGTTGTCACATCACATGAAAGGAGTAATTAACTTTAAGAATTGTCTTTTTTTCCTTTTTCCCATTTTCCCATTTGATGAAAATTGATTATTGTCATGAATAATATTAAAATTTTGATAACTATAATGAGAAATTGAATGAAATTTTATAAATTATGTGTATAAATAAGATAATTTTAATTATGATTAGTGAGTAGTGATTATAATATAAATTTATAATTTAATAAAATAATTATTTTGATTTAATAGTTAATATACTTATATATAACATTTACTTATAGTTAATTATTTTGATTTAATTTTGCAAAAAAATTGTATTTAATTTTTAGACTTAATTTAATTTATATTTTTTATTATTTATTGTAGATTCCATGTGGATTGTGAAAGTTAAATTAATTTTTTAAAAATAGTGAATTAACATTCAAATCAAGCTATGATTTAGATTTTATTGTTTATATTTTAAAGAGTAGTTACTTGATTTTAGTTAAATTATCTCATGAGATTTTAGCATTGGTCGATGAAATAATTTGATTAGACTTAAATTTGGATAATTCATTAGAGCTATAACTCATATAATTTTTAGACCTTAATACAAAAATGAGTTCAACACTATCACTAGTAAATCTCAAATTATTTTCTTAATAAGTTAAAAATATCTATCAATCTAAATATAAATCAATATAAGCAATTAATGTTTTAATTCAAATTTTATATGTATGAACTACAATTTTGATATTATATAGTCTGAAAATCGGAGATTGTAGGGTTACTGGTCCAAATCAGGTCTTGATACCTCATACCTCTAGTATAATAGTGACATGTACCTTGAGATTTGTAGTAAACTATATAATAAGGTTAAATTATTTTCACTTCATTATTGAGCATTTTTAAATTTTCATAATTTATTTTATAATCATATATATATATATATATATATATATATATATATATGTATATATATATATGAATTAACAAGTATATATTTGAACATCCGAGTGTAAACTGTTTTAATTTTGGAGTAAAGACACCACAAATCTAATGGGAACTTATTAAAGGATCGATATTTATAAGGTTTGATGTATATCTCTGAGATAGAAATATCACCTATAATGGATATAATTACCCACAAGGACTCTTAAGGCGATGAACTAATGATATACTAGAGATCTTTCTTTTACTTAACATGGATAAGTAAAGTAGGATTTATTTTATGTCAGGTTCTTTAGGTCCCTATGAAAGTAGACTCACTTAGTTAATTATTTCTTAAAAAATGGGAGTTTCCTATGAACACCCTTGATTAAAGTAGTCAACAAGTATCTCTAAAAATTTCAAAGCTAGACTATCAAAGGATTTGGTACTTCATCATAAATCAAGTGGGAAAGTTCAAATGGAAAGGCTTATTTTTAGGTTCCATAGAAAGATAAGTAAGGAGCATTACCTAAGATACTAGGAAGCCTAGTGAGTACTTTGATCTACCCTAGAATAAGGCTTTATATTTTGGAAGAGAGAATTTACTTTTGTTTGAGTTGAAATCTCATTAGAATGCTAGGCTAGTATAATAACACAAGATTGTGGAAACACCTAAGAGATGAGGACTTATACTCGTAGTACAAAGAGAATAAGTAGTCTCAAAACTTAAATCTAAAATGCTTTAGCACAAGCTAGAAGCACGACCTAAGTCTAATCGACAAAAATGAGAGATAATGATTTACCTCCATAAGAGAGAAATGAAGCATCCCAAATCTTCTGGACTTACAACCGCCAGGAGTGGCTGCCAGTTAACACCTCCTACACTTTAAAACCATGTGGGATAGTCTTATGTAAATGCAAGATAACTAGGCTATTATTCAATTAGGAAGGAGCTAGAATTCTACACTCACTCCCTAAGAGACTAGATAATGTTTAGTATGCAAACATGACTTAAACTAATGTTACAAATTTATAAGTTTTTGAATCATTTTGACACATTTATTTTGGATCAAGGCTTAGGAAAATTATGCTTATATGCATGATGAAAATAAGTCATGGGTTAAATCAATTAGATGAGGTGTTCTCCACAATAAGGGATGCTCTTAAAGATCAATCATATCCCCTATTGTACAAGAGTGGAAACCCTCCTATTCAAGAGTGGCACAATATGATATGCATGGTGTGATAACATACACCATTCAGTTAAGAGATTGCTAAATCTCTTATTATCTTATTTAAGAACCTAGGCTTTAAAAATGAGATTATGAGTTATATTAAAATTTAGTTATGAGTTATTTAGTTAGGATAGAAATTTTAATTTTATCCTAAAGTACCTACTACATCTAGGCCACACATCAAATCATTATACTTTAAGAAACCTATGAAAAGCATATTATTTCTATTGCAAAAACTAAACATAATAATCAAATGATGGAATTTTATAAAAGAATAAAAGGTTGTTGTTGCCAGGTACTGCTGTACACCCTAGAAAAGAGAAAGAGTTGGGTAGCTGAGCTCGATCCTTATACAACTTGAATTATAATTGAATTTTACAAATGAAATGAATATTGTGGGGGCCTTCAATCCTTTTTCATTCTTCTCTTCTTTAGGTCTATTTACCCCAAGCTTCATAGAGTCTCATAGGTCTTTTCCTTCTAGCCACTGCTCATCCTAAATCTCATAGCACTAATTCTAATCCAATTACAAAAATTATATATTTCTAAAAATAAATAAAATCTAACTACACTTGTAAAACATACATTAGTTAATCAAGCATATAATCCAAGTAATTATATTTCACATATTTAGACTTAGAACCCTGCACTTGGGTAGCCATGCCCACCTATCCTAATTGGATTATGCTTAGGGGCTATGGTGATTTTTTTTAATTTATTCTTATCTTCATCTATATTTGAGGAAAAAAAATAAATGAAGACAAAAATAACACTTGTTTGTTTGGACACCATGTAGATCCACATATGTTCTCATTAGGGTGATCGGGTATGACATTGAGGAATGATGTACTATCTCGAGAGACAGAAGTCACTTTCTATAATGATCCTAATCACCTAATTAGGACTCCTGAGGATTATGGGTCTTCGAATGTACCAAAGATTTTCCCTACTTTACATGAAAAGTAAAGTAGGTTTATTTTAAATTGAGTTCGTTAAGTTCTCTATGGAGGCCCCCATAGTTAATTATCATCCTAAATGAGATTCCTTAGAATACTCGATTAAGGTAAATGATCATTATTCTAAAAGATTTCAAAGGTAGGACTATCAATCAATTATTTATTTTAGAAGATCAAGTGGGATTGATCAAGAGGAGGGAGTTATTAAAAATAAAGGAGATAAGTGGGGATGCTTATGATACTAGAAGCCTAGTAAGCATCCCAAACTATCCTATGGTTGGGCTTTATATTTTGAAATTGAAGTGATTTATTTATTTGAGTTGAATTTTTATTAGAAATCTAGGGCTTATAATTCACAACACAAGAAGATCAAAAATGCCTAAGAGGTGAGGATTTATGTAGCACAAAGGGAACAAAACCTCAAACTTAAATCTAGGGAGCTTTGAGGGCCAAGGCATGACCTAAATCTAAGGCAAAATGGGTATATGGTTTACCTCCACAAGAGAGGATAAACCAAAAATGTTGGACTTATAACTGCCTGGTGGTGGCTGCTAACTAACTCCTCGTAGATTTTAAATACATGTAGAAAAGTCTTATGCTTTTGTAAGATAACTAGGCTGTTGTTTCTTTAGAAAGAGACTAAGTCCTTAAACACACTCCTTAAGAGAGTAGATCATGTAGGGCATGAATAATGACTTAAATCTAATGCAAATTTTATTTAGTTTTTATTTTTATTTTTTGGTCAATTTATTTGACACAGGCTATGGGACTTATATGGCTAATGCATAAGAAATTGATTATTGGTCAAAATCAGCAAGAAGGTGGTGTGTTTCCACCATGGCTCTCAAAGGTCAAGCCAAGTTTCTTGGCAAAGGTGGACATCCTCCATAAGTAAGAGTGTAGGAAGATGCTTTTTTATGCATGATATGAGGCATATAACATCCAGCTAAGGAGTTGCTAAATCTTTTATCTTGATTTATAACCTAAGCTTTAGGTGAGGTTATGAGTTGTTAATTTTTATTTTGAGTTGATTAATTGGATATAAAATTTATTTTCTTTCCTAAAAGTCTAATTGCATCTAAGCCATTCATCAATCAATAAAGAAACTAGGAAAAATATGCCACCTTAATGCACAAGCTAAACAATCATTAAATAATTTATAAAGCTAACATAAAAGAATAAAGATCGATGTGGTCTGGTACCACCGCACAACCCAAAAAGAAATGTGGGTAGCCGAGCTCTACCCTTATACAACCCGGATTACAAATGAATTAATTATAATAAAAAAGGAATTCATGTTATGGGGGTCTTTATTCTTCATTTCTTCTTGCTTCATGTCTTCTTTTCTTTCTTCTTTCTTCTTTCTTCTTTTGATTAGTTGGGATGTGGTTGCTCCAAAGGCTTCACATGGTGCATAAGATATAGTCTTATGACCAATGTTCATCCTAATCCCCCATAACATTCATTCCAAATCTTAATTGCAAAATTACATGAAAATGGGAAATGTAAAATCTAACTAAAACTACAAAATAGAGATTAGCTAAATAAACCACACAATCCCAAGCAATTATAGGAATAAATTGGACTTAGCACCCCATACATGGGTAACCAAGTCCACCTATCCTAATTTGGATTATGCTTAGGGGTATAAGTAACCTGTACAATAAAAGCATTTATTATTTTTATTACAGCACCCCTTAAGCACAATCCCCTGTAGAGATAAAGATTAGACTAAGATCATCCTATCATCCAGTCTATGAACATGCACCCTAACATCCAAACTAAAACATTACATCACAAAATAAAATCAGGCATCAAACCATGCATTGCCCTAATATAGAGCTAGAAATGATGACTTAGCCTAATGTGTGTGCCATTTAAGGCTTATGTGATATGTCTTAGCTAGGCTTTAAGGTTAGAATTTTCTAAGTGTGAAGGATTCAACTTAGAGGGTGGTTTCATTTAAGTGATTTAGTTGATTTATTAATTTTATTTGATGATTTGATTTGGTTTGAATGAACTTACACTTAAGTGTTATAAAGAGAGGAAAAGAGAAGAGAACTTCTTTCCTCCCTACCTTAAGTAATTTCTAAGGTAGATTCATTAATGATTTTCTTTAGTGAATGTTTTACTATGTGTTTTAATTAATCCTAAGTTTAGATTTTATCTAAATAAACCTATTCAATAAGAAAGACATTTTAAGATTAATTAAAGTGAATTACTATTTCAAAACACACAACCATTTTTTTTCTTTCCAACATGTGTATCATGCATATGAATAAATCCTAAGCATATCTACATACAATGCAAATATTTAGCACATGTTAAGGTTGAATGCTAAGAGATGTTGCTTAAAAAAATTTGGATGTTTCATGATGCATGATTTTGTTAAGTAGAAAAGAGAGGTATTCTTTTATCCATTAATCAAATGCACATTTACATGTATGAAAGATGTAAGTGAGTATGGCGCCATTATTTTCTACACCAAGGTATAAGGTACAAGACCTTCTTAGGGCTACTTAAAGCCTCGCAACCCTGAGATGTCCAGACTAATATACCACTTTTCTTAAATACATGTGCATGTACAAAAGAAAACAAATGGATGAAGAATCATGCAAAAGATTTTGTTTGTTTGTTTGATTTTGGTTGTTTAATTTATATGTGTAATAAGATCCTTTTAATTCATACATAGTGTATAGGAATGGATTTAAGCAAGTGTTATGTTCTTTTCAAATGAACTATACACTTTGCAAATCCTATACAAACCATGTTAAGAAAAGAATAAAATCACATAACACATATATGTTATATTCACATGCAAGCTTATAAGTATTTATAAGTAGCATACCTTCATTTCTTTGATTTTTAAGTTTTGAAAATAATTTTTAATTTAATAGTGATAATAGCCATTCATATTCTTACTTTAGCCAAAACATGCAATTTGACATAAAGAAAACATTTCATTTATTTTGATTATTCAAAAGATATGAATGCATGATTTCATATGGCATACAACATTTAACATGCTTGGAAATAAATAAAGTGATGTAAACATGTAACTTCATTCATCCTAATTAATTCCTAAAGACAATCCTATAAAATAAGATCATTTAAAGAGAATCAAATTTCTTAAAGAGATTTTTATTTTGTTTTGATTTGATTTAATTTGTATGAAAAGAGTTTGCGTCCTAACCCATTTCCCCATATGTGAATTGATTTAGTTTAATTTTAGAATCATTAGATTGATATTTATGTTTTGTTTAGGTTAAGGTGTAAATTAAATCCATTAATTACCCCTTACCTATACCACTTTAACATAATTAACCTAACAATTATGAGCCAACATATGATATGCAACCACATGGAATTTAAATCGACAATGCACCTAAGAAAGAAAGGGGTCTAATGCAATTGGCTCACAATTATTGATTAATTAAGCTAAAGGGTTTAATTAAGTACTTCATAACCTTCCCACACATGTGAGTTGGAAATGATTTCCTTAAATTTTTCTTAGGCTTTTGAACACCAAAGAATCTACCCAGAAAGAGATTGATTAAGTTCAGATTAATTTTGAAAGTTTAATTATGCTAATTAAGTAGATCATTAGTGTATTAGTCAATAATTAAGTTTGGATTAAGGAAGAAAGAGAGTTTAGGGAATAACTAAATAATGTTTAATTATCTTAATTTAGTGATTAAACCAATGTTCACATGCTTAATTACTCTAAATTACATTAAGAGAGTGATTAAGGATTCATTAATTAATTTCCTTAATTAACTCATTAATAAATTCCAAGAAAATTAGGGGAGGCATAAGTCATCCCAATAAACATGCTTGAGAAGTTTGGAATTAATTAATGGAATAATTTGGGAGTAATTAAAGTTATTAAGTTTTTAATTAAACCCTAGCTATGGAAAATTTATTGTTCAAAATCAATTAGAAATAATTTTATATTATTCTTCTCTGAATTATCTTCAAAATGAGCATTCATTTATATTTTTCTACATTTAATTATGAATTTAAGAAGTTTCAGTGATTAAGGGATAATTAAAGTGACCTAATTAATTAACTATTCCTATCAACGCCATGTGGACTGTTGATGTCGCACATGCTTTCCACATGGCCATGATAAAACTCATGGCTCTGAAGGAAATAATCAATGATTCTAGCACATTTAAAGCAATACGTAACTGAAACGAAGCAGGATGGATGGTCCATGATTCATCTTGCCTTGTGAGAGGAGAGCGTCCATCCTCCATGGCTTGATCCGAGCTCACTTGAGCTCGGATAAGGCTATGATTCAACCCACACCATCTAGGAGCATATAAAAGAAGATCCAACGGTGGAAATTCAATGGGATTAAAATTCCATTCACAAAGGACAAAAAGAATTTTTAACCTAAGCTCAGTTTTGATTCATACCTCATTGGAGGCTATCACTGGCGCTTCCAACCATTGAGGTAGCTTCATTTAGTGGAGATGAAGCCCTCGTTGAAGGTTTGAAGGTTCAATTTGTAGTGGATCTTCCAATTGATCAAAGCTTGCTTCAATGGCTTGCATCTTTGGTCTAGGTAAGGCTTCCCATGGCTTGGAGACTTAGGATAAGCTTTGGATGAGCTCAACTTGCCTCCCTAATGGTGCTTGTAAGAGCAATTGGACTTTGGTGGAGTGATGAGTGAGTTGGAAAATCTTCACACCTCCTCTATTTTCGGCTTAAGGAAACTGAGAAGGAGAAGTTTGAATGAGCTTCATTATGTTTAGCGAAGCTTGTGGGTGCTTGCCTTTGATCCTCTGAGCTCAACCGAATGCAATATTCATCAATTGAATTGGAATGAGGGGGAGTATATCTCCCCCTACTTGAATCAGATGGCCGAGAGCTTTCTTATCATTTTGATCAAATTGATCTAATTTAATTGGTTGTTTAGGTTGTTATGAGCTCCATGTGGTTCAATTTTGGTAGAGGAGTGGGAGTGTGGTGGTGCACATGGGTTAAAATGAGTGTGGGAGGTGATTCATGTGGAGAACTTTAAGTGGAGTAGTCAAATTTGGCCTTGGGATGGGTTTGGCTGACCCTAACCCATTGGGTCATGTGCACCACCTTCCTTGGTGTCCAATTGGTCCACTAGGAGGATGTCAAGTGGATATGAAAAGGATTTGACCAAATTCTAAGTGGATTTGGCCATAGGTTACCTTTGACCTAAGGGTAAAATGGTCATTTGACTTTGATTTTGATTTAGGCAGATTTGAAATGATTAAAAAAAGGGTTGTTCCAATCTTCAATGAATTTGGAGTTTATTTGATATGATTTGGCTCAAGTTGACCAATTGGTCAAATTGGGTCAAACTTGGGGTTGGGTCAAGTTTAAATGATCATTTGGAGTGGTTCGGTATCATTGGTTTCGTTCAATTTGATTTGTATTTGATTTTAGTTCATTTGAATTCAATTAGGTTAAATGGGTCAAGTTGACCAATTTGACCCATTTGACCCAATTGGGTTAGATCATGGATTGGTTTAGGCTTGGTTGATCATTTAAAATGTTTTGCAAGCTTTGGTTTCAATCAATTTTGATTTGGTTAAGTTTCAAGTTGATTTGACCTTTTAGGTCAAGTTGGGTTCATGGTCAATTGGGCTAGGTTGGTTGTTGATTGAGGCTTTGGTTAAGTTCAACAAGTGATTTAGAATGAATTTGACCCATTGGTTAATCAATTTGGCTTAGATCAAGATTTGACATTTTGACTTTTAGGTCAACTTGGGTCAAGTGGCCAATTGAGCTAGGTTTGGCTCAAATGATGACTTAGTCAAGTTCAATCATTGATCATAAATTGGTTAAGAATGGTTTCAATCAATTTGGCCTATATGGTGGATTTTTATAGTTTATGTTTCATTTGGGTCAAGTGTTGATTTGGTCAAAGGTTAAGTTTGACTTGGTTTGACCCAATTTGAGTGATTTATGATGATTGTTGCTCACAATGTGAGGCTTAGATGGGCTTAGTTCAATCCAATTTAGGATTAGAATTTGGCTCAAAAAAAGGTTTTAGGTCACTTTGGGTCAAGTGAGCCTAATGGGTCAATTGACTTGATCAATACTTGATTCAAGTTTGGTTGAACTCACATATGGACTATATGATTGAAATATAAATCATTTAGTGATTTGGAGTCAAATGGGTTTTGATTCATTTGACAATTTCAAGTTCAAAGGATGAACATGGGTTTGATTTGTTTGAGTTTTGAGTTTAGTTCAATTTGATGATTAAGTTTATGATTGAATTTATGATTGAAGGATTGTTTGAAAGAAAATCTTTGGATTGATTTGAGTTTGATTTGACTAAGTTCAAGAATTTGACTTGAAAAGAGTTGGTTTTTGATTAGATTTGGATTTGAGTTTTGAATTTGGTTTTGGTATTTGAATTTATATTTCATTTATATTTGTGAATATAAATAATATAAATAGTTATGAAAATCTTTTGAGGAGTGATTTGAATTTGATATGAGCTAAGTCCATATGATGAAATCAAAGGGGCTTAGGAAAAGACTTTTGGATTTAGAATTGCTCATGGATTTCAATCATTTGGAATTGATTCATGATTTGGAAAAATCCATTGGAATTGATTTATGGTTTGATTTGGAATTGAGTTGATTTTGAAGTTGATTTGAGTTTGGAGTTGATTTGAATTTGGAGTTAATTTGAATTTGGACTTGATTTGAATTTGGTGTTGATTTGAATTTGAAATTTGATTTGAATTTGGGTTTGGTTTGAATTTGAGGTTGGTTTGAATTTGAAGTTTGACTTGAAAGAAGAAAGTAAGGATTTGGTTCAAGCTATAGGGTAGGCAAGTTTTCCTAAAACCCCTAAGACATGACCTATACCTATGGCTAACTCTTCTAAGTCTCTAGGATTATGTTAAGTGTCCACTTAATCACTAGAAGTGTCTTAAGACTAAAGAACTCTTAGTGCCTAAGAGTAGTCCTACGTCTAAGACGGAGAGGTTGAGAGCTCATTCTAAAAATGAGGTCAACAGGGGCATAACCATCACCTATAAGCAGGAATATTTATATATTTTTATTATTACAATAGCCCCTTTAGCACAACTCCTGCATAAAACATCATTAGGCTACTAACGACCTAACATATAGTCTTCGCATAAACAATCCTAACATCTAGTCTAAAATATTACATCATAAAATAAAACACATCACCATAATATACTTCGGCTTAACCTAACACAAGAATCAGTGACCTAGCATCCTAATGTGTGTGCTAAGGTTTAGTGTGGTGTGTCTTAAGTAGTCTTTAGAAGTATGATTGTCTAAAGTTTTAGAATTACTTAAATTAATCATCAGGGGTAGTATCACTTCAAATATTTTAATAAATTAATTGATTTAAATTTACATTTTATATTTATTTATTTAATACCTACTTAACACCTAATTATTATAAAGAGAATAAAGAGGTTTGACCTTTTTATCCCTATCCTAAGTTATTTTTTGAAGATATATTATCATAGCTTTATTTTCCTTAGTGAACCATTTATGAACATCTTATTAAGCATAAGTTTAATTTTAAGGAATCTTATTCAAACATGAAAGGAATCTTAGGATTAATGAAATTGAGTCACTATCATATGAGTAACATTCCACTACTTCTTTCCATTATCATTAGCATGCACACTCTTTCATTTTTTTTCTCCTTTGTTCTTAATATTTAATTTAATATACATATTTGTACATGCAATACATACTCATATTTTGCACACTTTGTGATCATTAATGCATGAATTTAGTAGAAAAGAAAGATTTTATTTCATAGCTAAGCATATGCAAACATGTATTAAAAATTTAAGCAAGTATGTGCCATTGTTGAACTAGGGAAGTGAGATTATCTAAGACCTCCTTAGGGCTACTTAAAGCCTCATGTTCCTAGGATGTCTAGATTATATGAATAAAATCATGCAAGGGATATGTAAAAATAGGTTCTCTAATACCTCCTTGCCAATTCAAATATATGTGAGCATATCCATAAGCATATGAATAAAATCATGCAAGGGATATGTAAAAATAGGTTCTCTATTCATATAAAGTTTAATGATATGAAAAGTAAAGTTTTATCCCTAATACTAGCACATTTATACACATAGTTGAAACTAAGCAAGTGCGTGCCATTGTCAAACCAGGGAAGTGAGATTATCTAAAACCTCCTTGGGGTTATTTAAAGTCTCGTATTCCCAGGATGCCCAGACTATATAGTTGCCAATTTAAATACATGTAAATATACACATGAAACATAATGATAAAACAATCCTTTACTATCTTCAAATTACAACTAAATGAAATTTTTTTAAGCATTTATAGCCAACATTAACTTAAACTTCACACTTTTTTATTCATTATTAGCTTATAGTTTCAAAAATAATTTGAGATTTATTAGTGACAATAGCTACACTTTATAATAACATTTATCCAACAATGCAACTTAAATGCAATCATATTCTTTTAATTCTCTTTTTTTAAACATGAACATATGAAACAAATGGCATGTACATTTATAATAAATAAAAAGAAGTAATTAAATGTTGCCACATAATATACTCAATTATATTAAGTCCTAAGGACAATCAAGCCAAATATTAGTTGTTAAAACCTAAAGAGGAGAAATGATATTTAGTATTTACCCCATCCCATGTTGGTGATTTAAAATATTTAAAGAAGTAAATTAAATGGATTTTATGAGTTAATTAGGTTCAGGCCATTAAGCATATCAACTTAATTACCCTTCCTTAAACTTCTTTGATTTAATTAACCACTTGATCACGAGCCTTTGTTGATATGTTTTAAGGAAAATAAAATTTGTAATGCGCCTAAAGGGGTCTAATGCAATTAAGCTCATGCTTAAGAGTTAATTAGATTAAAGAAGAAAATAGTCTAAGCTAAATACTCTTATGATTTTCCCATAATAATTAGATAATCATAATTTCTTTAATGACTTTATTATTATTAAACAAATAAATAGGAAATTAATATATTATATTTGACTTATTTGAACCAATTTTTAAATTTGATTTTTATTTATCATTAATTTTTCTAATTATTCTTTAATTATTAAACATGTTTATTAGCCCTCTTATGAAAATATACTTGGAAAAATAATTAGGAAAGGGGGCATAATTATTTGTCTTTATTATCTCAACAGTTCACATTGATTAATGAATAGTAATTATTTAATTATTTTACTATTCACAAATTTAATAATCATTTAATTAATTAAATAGGGTGATTAGAGTTGAAATTTCAAATTCTTTAAGTTACATAGCAAATAATTCTAATAAAATTATGGGAGGCAAAGGACATCTCGTAAATCATCCCACTAAATTTGGTATTAATTAACCAAGTAATTTGGCCTTTGATTAAGATAATTAGCCTAAGCTTCAAACCTTAATTAAAGCACTATTCATTGAGTATTAATTAGATATTTTATTTTATTTTTTAAATTCTCCTATATCTAACCTTTCCAAAATGGGTTTATTTGCATTTTTGACTTCTCTATAATTAGTTATGATTTTTTAAAGTTTTGACTACTTAATTACATTTTTAAACCTTAATTAACCCTTTAAACCATCAGCATCACACAGATGCTAATGCGACAGTGCTTTCCATGTGATGTCATGGTATTGGCCACTTAAATCGTCCGACATGGCAGCTAACTTGGAGATGGTGGACGGGATTTCATCTTGACCGTTCGATTTTGAATCGGATGGTCGAGATTAATTCCATGATTTCAAAGAGATTAAATCAGACTTTCTAATATGGTCGTCTATTCTAATCACATCGAATGGATGGCCAGTGATCCGTCGTCCAACGAGTGCTGAAAGTTGGACATCATCCCCCTTCCGCTGCTCGATTCGAACTCACCAGAGCTCATTCAATGGTGAAATTGACTCCAAAATGTTCAAAGAATAAATCTAGGGAGATGCTATGATGGGGATTGCATGAAAATATGATTCACTTCAAAAATGACCAACACCTAGAGGCTGAGACTACAATTTTCAATTTTTTACCTCTCCGGAGCTATAGATCGATGGTCCACTGATAGAGGTAGCTTCATCTCAAAGAGATGAAGCCTTGTTGAGAATATCTTGAGCTACCTCAAAGCTGATTAGAGTTGGTCTAGGGATGCCTTCTAGTGGTTGAACCTCTCAGGAAATGGTTCATTTTGGTTTGCCTGAGTGAGGTGAAGATGTGGGAAGAGTTAATTTGAGTTTGGTAGAGATTTAAAAAATTGGGTGGATGAAGCTCTCGAGTTTGATCGGGAGCTAGTCTTACCGGTGGTAGAATGCACGAGGAGCTCGTGAGAAGGTATGGGACTGTGCATAATGCTCTAGGGAAACTCTGTGTTGAGTTTGAATGGACGGGGAGGAGTATACTCTCCTCCCCAGCTGAATCAATGGTTGAGATTGGTTCAACCTTGGGCAACTGTTTGGCTGGGGTAAGTGGCTAGAGATGGCAGAGGACTGCTGAGGTGGCTGAGGATGAGATGTTGAGGGAGTCTAGTGGGATAACATGAGTTGTACACACTTCTTTAGGTGGACTAATGGTTGTCCATGGGTGAACTCACCCTCTCTTAGCCAAAGGCTGAGCCCATCAACTTTTGGTTAGGTTGGGTCAATGGTCCTATGTCCAAGAAGAGCCCAAGGTGGTTACCATAAGGTAAGGGGGTGGAGAACCCACCCAAATGGGGATTTTGCTATATTTGGGTGGCCGTTGAGTTTGACCCAATTCCATGGGTTGGCCCACTTGGCGACCATGGTGACCAAGGAGTCATGTTAAGTTTGGTTGGGTTTGAGCTTGGTTTGGTTGGGTTTGGCTCAATTTGACCCATATGGGTAAAATGGTCAAGTTGGGCTAAGTTATTCATTTTGACCAAATTGGGTCAAAAGTGATGACTTGGGTGAATTGAAATGATCATTTAGAGTGAATAAGTGCAATTCATTTGATTAAATTTGAGTTTGATTTGAATTTAACTCATATGGTTCGATTTGGGTCAAATGGGTCATGTTGATCAATTTGATCAAATTGGCTTGAGCATGGGTTATGTCTATGTTCAATTGATCATTGGTGATTGATTGGAAGAGTTGATTTGGGTTATAGAGTGATTTGGTTCAATTTGACCATTTAGGTCAAATTGGGCTAAGTAGGCTAATTAGGTTAGGTTGACTAAATTGGGTTCAATTGAGGGTTGGATCATTGTTAATATTCAATTGGTGATTGATTGGAAGTATTGGTTTCAACCAATTTAGTCTAAGATTTGATTTGGTTTAATTTGACTCTAGGTGAAATTGTATCAATTTGGGTCAATGTGTCAAATTGACTTGATTACGTTCAATTGATTGTAGTGGAGTGTTCAATAATGACCTATAATCATCAATGATGGGATTGGATGGCTTGATTTGATCTAATGGGACCTTAATTAGAATTTGGGTCAATTACCTCTTTTAGGTCACTCTAGGTTAAGTGATTTGGTCAAGCCAACTTGGACCAATTAGGGTTATAGATGGTTGAGATGTGTTCAATGATAAATTTGAGGTTAATTGGTGGCTTAATTAAGCTTTGGCTCATTTGAACCATTTAGGTTCAATGGGCTAACTTAGGCTGATCACATTCATTTGATTCAATTTACTTAATAGCAAGTGTTGGAGTGATTTAAAATGATCCATTGAATAGTTAAAGTGATTGAAAAAAATCAAATTGGATTTGAATTGATTTATAAGATTATAATGGAGTTAACTTTGGTTAAGATCTAAGTTAGTTTGGCTTAAAGCTTGAATTAGAAAACCAAATTTAATTAAGATTGATTGAATTGGCTGGGGTTGGTTTAATTACATCGACATGAACTTAAATTTGGATGAGTGAATGGGCAGGAGTTTTGGTTCAAGCCGTAGGATAGGTGAAACCTATTTGTCCTAAGGTAAACTTTAGGCTTATGGTTATACCTTATGAGTCTTTAGGCTTAAGTTTAGTGTTCCCTTAATCACTAGAAGTGTCTTATTACTAAGAAAATCCAAGTATCTAGAAGGTTCCTAGATATAAGATGAGAAGGATTAATTCTCACTCCAAAAGTAAGTCAAAGACTTTCATCTCAATCCACTTCAAGCTTAACAATGGCACATACTTATATAAATTCAATATATTAATATATGTATATGTGTATATAAGGACTAACCAAATTATATTTTTTTATTAAATTCATGCATCATGTAATTATATGTTATATTAAATTTTAATAAATAAAATATATTAACCCATGCATGCATAGAAGTGTAAAATATTCAAAATAATATACATATATATATATATATATATATATATATATATATATATATATATATATATATATATATATATATATATATATATTCATTAAATTATTCAATTAAATATATCATTTAATTAAATGAATATTAAAAAATGAAGCAAGATTAAGAAAACAACATTGAATTAGCCATAATTTGAATTCATTAATTCTAAAATGTCTTTTACATTTAGATGAAATCACTTAAGTAAAATCTAAACTCATAGCTTTGCAAGAGAACCTATAACATTTCATTAAGATGATTATAAGTCATAAAAAATTCATCTTTAGATTCAATCTAAGGTTAGGGACTGAGGTGGATTCCACTCCTTCTCTCTCTTAAAATTATAAATTCAAGATGAAATTTAAATGAAATCAAACTATAAATTCAAAATATATTTCAAATCATTAGTCACTTGAATTATAATCATCCTTTAATGGTAAATTTGAATATTCATGCTTAGAAAAATTCAAATATTAAAGTTCAATTATGACATACCACACTAATCCATAATATACATATTTAAAATGCTTAGTCACCGATCTTAGTGTTAGGTTAAGCCAGTGCTTTATTGTGGTTTGGTGTTTTATTTTGTAATGTAATATTTTAGACTGGATGCTAGGATTGTATATGTGTAGTCTAGATGTTATGATGATTTTAGATTAATGATATTTTCTTCAAGGGATTGTGCTTAAAGGATCACTATAATAATAAAAAAAATCATAAATTTTTTTTTGCATCTAAGTCCAAACATAAATTATGAATATCAGTGTTCTATGGTACTAAGTTCAAATATATGAGATATAGCTACCTACTGTGAATGTGTGTTAAGCTAACTTCTATTTTACAAGTGTAGTTAGATTTACATTTTCATAAAACATAATTTTGATAATAGGCTTAGGATTAGAGCTATGGGATTTAGGATAAGTAGTGGATAGAAAGCTTAGACCTAAAAGGTCATGTGATGCTTAAAGTGCTCAAATCCAAGAAGTCAATACGAAAATGAAGAATTGAAGACCCCAATAGCTTTATTTTTTATTTATAAATTTAATTATAATCCAGGTTGTATAAGGGTATAGCTCGGCTATCCGATTTATTTTCTTTTTTAGGGTGTACGATGATACACGGTTGCACCGTTCTTTTATTCTTTCAATTGAATAGTGTTTGTTTGATTATTTACTTTGATTGTCCAATAAAAATGACATAGTTTTCATAAATTTCTTAAAGTTTGATTATTTGTTGTATGGCTTTGATGAGGTAGTCTCTTTAGAAAATTAAATTTTCTACTTAAATTAAACAAATTTAACTAAATTGTAATCAACTCATAATCTCACTTTAAAACTTAGTATTTTATTAAAGAAATAAAATATTTAATAATATTTTAATTGAATATTTGTATTTTATAACTTCATGCATATATAGTGCTTCTTCCTTGCAAATAGGATATCTCCATTCTTGCATAGTAAGGGACAAGACTTGACTTATGAGAGCAGTCCTTTATAGTGGAGAACAACCCTTCTCGCTAATTTAGCCCATAACTACATTTCATCATGCATGTAGACATGAAACTCTTCCAAGCTTGAGTCCAAAATAATGAGTCAAAATGAAATAAAAATTCACAAATATTATTGCAATAGTCTAGGTCATGATTTTCATACCATCATGATCTAGTCTCTTAGGGAGTGATTGTAAGACTTTAAATTCATTCCTAATAAATAACAACCAGGCTATCTTGAATTTATGTATGACTGACCCACATTATTTTAAATAGTATGAGGTGCTAGCTCACAGCCACTCTGGGCGATTGTAAGTCCAAAAGAGCCGGAATCAGTTCACTTTCTCTAATGGAAGTGAATCAATATATCTCACTTCTAAGTAATTAGTCTTTAATGCTAGAACTTTAGATACAAGTTTAGAGGAACTTGTTTATCCTTTACTACGAGTGCAAGTCTTCACCTCTTAGTTATTTTCATAATATTATTTTGTTGAAATCTAAGTCCTAACTTTCTAATAAAATATCAACTCAATAAATATAATTTTGCTCTTCCAAAAATATAAAGCTTAACTATAGGATAGACTGAAACACTCACTAGACTTCCTAGTATCATGGTTCCTCACTACTGATTTTCCTTTGAAATCCATTAAGAACTCAGCCTATGTTGAGTCTTCCCTCTTGATTTTCCAATGGCTACCAATCCTTTAACATCAAGCTTTGAAATCTTTTGGAGACATTAATTGACTACTTTAATCAAGAGTATTCTTTAAAAATCTCTATTTATTAAGATGTAATTAACTATGGAGGCTTACCTCCATAGGGAACTTAAGAATTTAGCATAAAATAAACCCTACTTTACTTCATCTATATAAAGTAGGGGAAAGATCTTTAGTATACATAGACCCATCTGCCTTAAGAGTTCTTATTAGATGATTGAATCCATTATAAGATAATTTTTCTACATTTCAAGATAGTATATCATTCCTTAATATCATACTCGATCATTTCAATTAGTACCCCCTATGACTCCATATACAAACATGATAATATGTAAAATATTTTTGTCTAATGTCATTTAATTTTTCACTAAAAAATGCAATTGAATGGTTTTCTTGACTTAATATTTTACTAATTCTATACCTGATGCATCACAAGCCACTTTAAATACTTTGTTGAAGTTAGGAAGTCTTAAGACAATTGAGACAGTTATATGAGTTTTAATTCATTGCATAGCTTTTTCAGCATTATTGGTCCATATAAACTTATCGTTTTTTAGGATATCTAAAATTTCTTATAAATCTCTTATAAAAAGTTGCTAATCCATGCACACTTCTAACTTTTGTAAAAGATTTTGGGGTTGACCAATCTACAATAGACTTAATTTTTGATGAGTTAACCTTTAATCCATCATCAAATATAATAAAATCTAAGAAAATGACTTCACTTTGATAAAAAAAATATTTATTACGGTTTACATATAATTTTACTAATCTTAATATCTCTAAGACCATTCTTAAGTGATGTAGATCTAACTTCTCATCTAGAAATAGATTACAAGGAATTAACCAATAAAAGGTTTTGATATAGTGTTCATTAGTCTCATAAATGTACTAGGTGCAATTGAAAGATCAAACGGTATGACTAATCATTCATACATTGAGAGTTTTTAATGTTATCTTTCATTCATCACTTGGTCTAATTCTTATGTAATAGTATCCACTTCTCAAATCAATTTTAGAGAACCAGGATAAACCTAAAATAATATCTAATGTGTCATCTAACTTAACTATAAAAAAAACTTATATTTTATTATGATTTTATTTGCTACTTTACTATCAAAACACATTCTTCAAGTTTCATCTTTCTTAAGGGTTAAAAGAGCATGAACAACACAAAGACTAAGACTTTTTTTATTGGATAAAACCCTTCTTCAGGAGTTCATCTACTTGTCATCTTAGCTTTGCATACTCTATTGGATTCATCATATAATGAAGTACATTAGATATTTATAAACTAGAATCAAGTCTATAATTTGTTTTATATCCTTTAATGGTGGTAATTCATTAGGTAAATCAACAAAGATCAAATCAGTGAATTCAAATAACAAATTTAAGACCATAATAGGTAAGTGGTGATTCTTAACATCAATGAAAATTTCTTGAAGGTGCAAGATAAATAAAGATGTAGAGTCATTGAACTATCTAACTAAATTTTTAAGCCATAAAGTTGTGATTTAACTACTAGAAGATTCACACATTTTACTATGTATAAAAAAGTATCCTATCGCAGAGGTGATATACTACAATTGAGTTTAACATTTCTCTCTTGATTAGGTTTGAGTTATAGTTCAAACTTGAGTTTTTGAGGAGGTGTTGGAAGAATTCTATTAGGGGGTGCAATTGATTTCTTTTTGTTAGGCTTTATAGAAAATAACTTGATTATTTTCTCATTATGTTTGAAAACATAAGTGTTTTCACATTCATAACAGATCACATTCAAATCATAGAGCCATGGTCTTCTTAATAAGATATGAGTGATTTATATTGAAAGAATATTACAACAAATTTGATCATTATAGCTACCTATCTTAATTAGAATAAGATAACTACTTGCAATAGGTAGGGATGTGTGATTTACTCAACTGAATTGGAATAATTCTAGATGTGATTGAGTTGGAAGATTTACACTAGTGATAACATGGGTTGATATGACAATTATATTATTCTCCCCATCTATTATTAGCTTACACCTCTTTTCCTTACATAAGATAAAAAATATTCCTCCTCCTCTAGTCTTCTTCTTCCCTAGAAGTAAACATACACCTCATAACTGATATTGAGTTATCTATACTTAGATCTACTTCTTCTACTGCTATATCATCATGTATCTCTTCAATATCCTTTTCTTCTTCTAAATCTTCTAATTCATCTAGAAACATGATTTTTGCTCTACATTGATTTTGCATATGACCTTCCTATAATATTTAAAATAAACTATCTCTTTCACAATTTTAGAAGTAGGTTTATTGGGGGTTCATTTTAGAGGGGTTGTTTGATGTAGATGGATTAGTTTTAATGATATGTGTTGACCTCACTTTTTTAATGAGGATTCAATCTTCTTATCATAGGTCTAAGAGTCTTCTAGACACTAAGAGCTCCTTAGTCATAAGACACTTCTAGTGGCTAAGTGAATACTTAACTTAAGCCTAGAGACTTAGAAGGATTAGACATAGGATCAAACTATGCCCTAGGACCTAGGGGAACCTACCTAGCCTATAGCCTAAACAAATCTATGCCTTTCTCCTTAACCAAATTCAATCTCAAATCCATATATCCAATTCCAATTAAATCTCAATTCAATATTCAAACCAAAATCAAATCCATCATAACCCAAACCTAAGCCCATGATTTGATCCTATGGACTTAGCCAAAATCCCTTCAATCCCAAAATAAACTCAATTGATTTTCTCATGAATCAATTTAATCCTTCAATCATCATTCCAAACCAAATCAAATCTATAATCAAATCAACCAAGCTAAAACCAATTGAATTAACCTAACCTAACCCATTTGACCTAAGATATTCAAATGAGCCAAAATCTATTTGAACCCAAATCAATTGTAACCAAAGCCATAAACCAATCCCAAATTAATATCTAAACTCAACTTAACTCAATTTAACCCAAAATTGATTCAATTAACCCATTAGGCTCACTTGACCCAAAGTGGCCTAAAAGACCTATTTGAACCAAATCTTAATCCAACCCAAATTGAATTGAACCAAACCAATCAAAAGCTACCATGATGATTGTTCATCATCCTTGATTGATAAATTACCATCAATTGGGCCAAACCAAGTCAATTTGGTCATTTGACCAAGTCAACCCACTTAACCTATATAACCCAAATGAACCAAATCTCATCGTCAGCCAAATTAGTTCAAACCAATGGTTCAAACCAATCTATAATCAATTCTTGAACATGACTTGGCCATCAATTGAGCCAAACCAAACCCAATTGGCCCTTGACCCAAGTTGACCCAATTTAACCTAAAGAGCTAAAATGGGTCAAATCAAAATTTAACCCAAATTGATTGCAACCAATGGCTCAAGTTCATTCCAATTTGATTATTAAACATGATCAAAGCATTGATTGAACCCAATTTGACCAATTGAACCCAATTGACCCATTTAGCCCAGATTGATCTAAAAGGTCAATTTGACCTAAATCATTCTTAATTCTTGAATTGATTGAAACAAAAGCCTACAATCATCTTAATTTAATCAATTGAATGTGAACCAATGCCTAACCCAAGCTAATTTGACCAATTTGACCAAATTGGTCAACTTGACATATTTGACCCATATGAACTCAAATGGGTCAAATCCAAATACAAGCCAAATTAAACCAAACCAATTGCACCAAAACATTCCAAATACTCATTTGAACTTGACTCAAGCCTTAGTTTGACCCAACCTAGCCCAATTTGACCTACATGGGTTTGAGCCGAACCCACTCAAACCAAGCCCAAACCCATTAAAATTTGGCATGACCCATCCTTGGCTCATCTTGGGTCAGCCCAAATCAAACTCAATCCAAATTGAACCTAGTTTGACCCATTACCCAATGGGTAAAGCTTCCAATATGAGATAAAATCCAAATTTGGGTGGTTAACAACCCTCCTTTGCACTTGGCAATCACACAAAGCTTAGTTTGGACTCCTGGTTAGGTGGCTGACCTAACCAAAAGGGGTTAGGTGATCCCTTGGTGAAGGGGAGGTGAGTTAATATATCTCCCCTCATTGGCTCATCTATAGGAGATGAAGACCACTCAAGCCAGCCACCTCAGCTCATTCCTGCCACCTCCGGCCACATGCGGCGGCTGGATGACTGAAAATGGTAGAATGAATCCGGTCCATCCATCTTGAGGGATGAGGGGGTATACTCCCCCTCATTCAATTCAACCCACATTTTGGACATCTTTAGAGCTAGAGCACTCATAAATGACCTCCTTGAGCACTCCTCCGAGCTTCTTGAGCCTCCTCTTTGCCAGAAAACACCAACTCTAGATAGGATAAGGCTTAGCTTGGTCCAACTTCCTCAAAACTTGACCCCTCCCTAATTAACTCTTCCCACACATTCACCAAGCTCTAGCAAGGTGAAACGAACTCTCCCTTGAGCAATTCGAGTAATGGAAGCCCTCCCTATACCAAACCCGGTGAGTTTTTTAGTGACGTTTAGTCCACAGAGCCGCTGGTGAGGAGTCAAGGCATCATTTTCATAACAAGGCTTCACATCTTGAAGGAAAGCTACCTTGATCGATTAGCTACCGGTCTAAAGCTCCGGCAAGGTACTTTTTTGGCAAACTGATATTTTCTAGTTTTTTTAGGCCTTTTTGAAGAAAATTATAATGTTATGTGAAATCCACCAGTAGATCCCCTAAGATTTCCCTTGTGATCATGTGGGATTGATCCCAAGCCCTCATGAGCTCTGGCGAGCTCAGATTGAGCGGAGGAAGGCAGACGGTCTCCGTCTTCCATTGCTTGGGGGACGATGGATCATTCACCATCCGTTCTGCATGATTGGAATGGACGGTCATGATGTTTCATTAAATTTAATCTTGATTTAATCCTTAGGGACCATGGGATTAATCCCCACCGTCCGATCTTAGATCGGATGATAGGGACGAAAGCATGTCCACCGCCGCCACGTTAGCGCTGAGTCAGCAGATTTAAAAAGCCAATCCCAAAAAGCGTATCCACGTTAACGATTCGCATGGTGCCGATTGGATTAGGCTTAATTAAGGGTTAATAATCCATTTTAATCATTGAAACATTGAAAAATCATAACTGATTGTAAAAAAAATAAAAAAAATGCAAATAAATACTCATTTCAAGGATAAAATAGAAAAGATTTTATTAAAATTATTTTAATTTGATTTTGAATAGTAATTAAGTAATTAGGGTTTGAATGCATACTTAATTAGCCTAATTAACCCCAATTACTTGGGTAATTAATTCCAAACTTGGAGAATTGATTTAATGGGATGATCTCTACCTCCCATGATTTTCTTGAAGTTTATTACCTAGGTAATTAGGGAAATTGAAGTTTCAAACCTTAATTACCCTATTAAATAATTTAATGATTAATTAATATTCAAAATAATAAAAATTGATTATGTAAAGCTCATTAATCACTGGTTAACAGTGAATGAATGAGGGAGACTGATTAGGACCTCTTTCCTAGTCTATTTCCCAAACTCATCTTATTTTAATAGGATTAATTAATATATAAATTAATTAAGTACTTAATTAATTAATTAATGCTTAGATTAAATCAAATTAAGATATTAATCACATTAGATAATTAATAATAAAATTAAGGATTCCTCTTTATGTGTTTAATAACATAAAGACCCTTAAAGAAATTATGATTAGCCCATAAGTGTAGAAAAATCATAAAAGTACTTAACTAGATTCTAATTATTCTTTAATTATGAGCCAATTTCATTAGGACCTTTAGGAGTATTGCAATTTTATTTTCTCATATGTTCATATCATTTGTGGCTCATGATTAAATGAGTTATTAAATTAAAGAAGCATAGAGAAGGGTAATTAAATGATTTTCTTAATGGTTTAACTTAATCAATTCATAAAACCTACTTAATTATCTTTCCTTAAACTAATTAAGATTACCAACATGGGAATGGGATTAAAATAACAAGTAATCCTTCCTCTTTAAGTTCAACTCAAATTCAAAAATTTAAATAATAATAAGCTTTGGTTTTCTTTAAATAATTTTATTTAATGTGATTGTCCTTAGGAATTAATGAATTTGAATGAACCATGTGTTTATATTTAGTTATTCCTTTCCAATCACTTTAAATGTTTTGTGTCATATTTCCATGCATTTATCTTTTGAAATCTAAATGAATCAAATAAAATTAATTTATGTAAGCCTGCATGTGTTGGCTTAACTTAATTATATGTGTGGCTATTATCACTAATAAATTCAAATCTATTTTCAAAAGTTTATGAATTAATAGTAATATGTGGAATGATGGTAGTTATGAATATATGTAGAGCTTGCATGTGTTTATAGCTTAGTTACTTGAATGAGAAGCTCTATTTCTAGAATTCATATATAGATTTACATAGGTTTGAATGATAGCAAGTATATATCTTGGACATTTCAAGAATACGAGACTTTAACTAGCACCAAAGAGGACATTTGATTACTTCACTTCCCTGGATAACAAAAGGCATGTACTTATTTGATTTCATTCTTATGTATTTTGATATTAGAATTTGGATAAAACTTTAATTCATATGCAAGATAATTCAATCAATAAAAGTACAATCTTTGCATGGTATTTATTCTTTTAATTCATGTATAAATTAATATGTATTTAAGATAGCAAATATTTAGTCTGGACATCTCAAAAATGATGTCGTTTGATTACCTTACTTCCATGATTTAAACAATGGCACGTACTTGCTTTCATCTTTTATACATGTGTATGTGTATGTGATTAAAGAATGAAAATTCTCTCTTTTTATATTAAAAATACATGCATTCATAATTACCTAGGTCACTAAAACATGTAATATATGGATGTAAAGCTTCCTTCCTTTATTCATGTATATGAATTTACACAAGTTTGAATGTTAACAAGTACATAGTCTAGACATCCTGGGAATATGAAGATTTAAGTAGCCTCAAGGAGATCATTTGATTACCTCACTTTCCTAGTTAACAAAGGCACATACTTATTTAGTTTCATTTTTATGTATATTTGTAATAGAATTTGGATAGAGCTTTAGTCCATATATATATATATATATAATTCAATTAAGTAAAATGCAATCTCTTGCATGACTTTCATCTTTATAATTGTATATACATTATATGTATTTAAGATAAAAAGTATACAGTATAGACATCCCAAGAATATGAGGCTTTAAGTAGCCCCAAGAAGGTCATTTGATTATCTTACTTTCCTGGTTAACAATGACACGTAATTGCTTACATCTTTTATACATATGTATGTGTATTTGATTAATAAATGAAAGTCTTCTTTTTGCACTAAGCATGTATACATCCTTCATCAGTTAAGTGTGCCAAAATATGTTGTATGTATGAATATGTTATGTGTTAAATCATGTGCATTTTACACGTGATGAAAAAGGATGATTTGATATATGTCATGTGATTGTAATTCAACTACATTAATCTTAAGATTCCTTTCATGTTGTATAGGGTTATTTAAGGTTAGCCTAAACTTAGGGTTAATAAAAAAATATTTAACAAGCCATCCACTAAGGAGAACAAAGTCATAAAAATATGCTTTAAAAATGGCTTTAGGTAGAGATGGAAGAGGGTAAGCCTCTTTCTTCTCTTTATAACACTTAGATGCTAAGTGTAAGTCTAATGAAACAAAATAAAACATAAACTAAAACTCACAAACCAACTAAACAACTTAAAGTGCAATTAACCCTTATGGTTAAATTAAACATTTCCAAATTTAGAAAATTATAACTTTAATACTTAGTTAATACATACTACACAAAGCTTTAGCACACACATTAGAATTAAGCCACCACTTCTAGTTCTAAGTTAGGAAAGTCTATGTGTGATGTTATATTTTATTTTATGATGTAATATTTTAGACTGAATGTTAGGGTGTATGCCTCGCAGACTAGATGCTAGGCTGTTATTACCCTAAACTTATTTTTTGTAGGGGATTGTGCTTAAGGGGGTTGAAAAATAAATATAAATGTTCTCTTTGCAGTTTGCTTACACCCCTAAGCATAATCCAAGTTAGGATTGGTGGGCTTGGTTACCCATGTGCAAGGTGCTAAGTCCAAATTATGAAATATAATTGCTTGGTATTGTATGTATGTTTAGTTAACCTCTATTTTACAGGTGTAGTTAGATTTACTTTTCCATAAAAAATATAATTTTTATAATATGACTTAGGATTAGTGCTATGGAGATTAGGATGGGCAGTGCTAGAAGTCTTAGTCCTAGGGTGTCCTGTGGTGCCTTGGAGAAAATCAAATCAAAAGAAAGAAGAAATGAAGAGTGGAGACTCCTCATAGCATGTATTCAATTTCAATTGTAATATTATTTTATAATTTTGAATTGAATAAGGGTAGAACTCGGGTACCCATCTTTTCTATTTTCATGGGTGTACGACGGTACCTAGCCGCACCGGCCTCTTTTTTCTTTTATGATAGCCTATAAAAAGATTGTTATTATGTTTAGCTTGCACATTAAGATTGCCTCCTCTTCATAGTTTTTTATGATTGATGTTTTAATGTGTGGCCTGGATGCTGTAGGCTCTTAAGATAAAATTAATCTTTCTACCCCAACTAATAACTCATAACAAAATTTTAAAATAACTCATAATCTCATCTTAAAGCGTCGGATGTAAATAAAATAATTAAAAGATATAGCAACCCCTTAGCTGAATGTTGTATGTCTCACATCATGCATATCATCTTCTATCACTCTTGCAAAATGAGGGCCTCTACTCTTGCGCTTTAGGGACTGCTTGACTTATGAAAGAAACCCCTCATGGTGGAGATTCACCCACTTTCTCTTTCAATTTGGCAAACAATCAAATTTCATCATGCATTTAGGCATCAATATCCTAAAGCCTTTGTTCAAATGAATGTGCCCAAATAATATAAAATTTAAAAAGATGTTGCATTTTTAGATCGAGTCATGTGCTCATACCACTCATGCTCTAATCTCTTAGGGAGTAAGTTTAGGACTTTATTCTCTTTTCATTTAAATAATAAGCTTAACTATCTAACAATTTCACAAGACTGACCTACATGATTTTGAATCGTAGGAGGTGTTAGTTGGAAGCCACTCCAGGCGGTTGTAAGTCCAAAAAAGTCAGACGAGTTTATCCTCTCTTGTGGAGATGAACCCCTATGTCCACCCTTCACTTAGATTTAAGTTATGTTTTAGCTTGTGTTAAAGCTCACTAGATTTAGGATCCAAGGTTGCTTATTTCCTTCGGGCTATGAGCATAAATTATCACCTCTTAGGCATTTTCACAATCTTGTGTTGATGGATTATAAGTCCTAGCAATCTAATAAAATTTCAACTCAAACAAATAAATCCTCTTATCTTCAAATATATAAAGCCCCACCATAGGGTAGATTGGAGTGCTTATTAGGATTTCTAGTATCATGAGCACTTCTTACTCATTCTCCTTTGGATTCCAAAATAAGTCATTCCAATTGAACAATCCCATTTGACTTTCCAAACATAACCAATTTGTTGATAGTCTTAACCTTCAAATCTTTGGAGATAATGATTATTTATTTTAATCGAGAGTATTCTTAGGAATTCTCATTTTCTAGGATGTAATTAACTATGAAGGCTTACTTCCATAGAGAACTAAAAAACCCAGCATAAAAAAACCCTACTTTACTTTCCCATGTAAAGTAGGGGAAGAATCTCTAGTATATTCAAAGACCCATCATACCTTAGGAATCTTTATTAGGTGATTAGGTCCATTGTAGGGTTATGTATCTATCATTCGAGATAGTACATCATACCTTAATGTCATACCCAATCACTTCAATAAGTACCCCATCGTACGATCTACATGGTGTCCACCAGCACATCCAAAAATAAACTCCATAGATTTTTCTGGCGACTCCACTGGGGAGATGTTCCTCTCTCCTTTTTTAGTAGATAATTATTAACTCTAAGCATCGATAGTGGACTTATATTTTATATAAGCCCATGACTATCTTTCATTCCATTGGAACTTTGTTTATTCATCCATAAGTAAAGGTAGCCAACATCCTATTGGTTTTAAGACCTCATTTCATGTAGGTCTTAAAACCCCTATTGGGTCCTCCAATAGGTGATAATAGGCTAACTAAAGAAAGAAAATGATCAAACATAAATCAAATAAAATTTGGAACTTCCTACCACTAGCTTGGTGAAGTAAGGTTCATCCCATATTCAAGAAAATTGCAATAAAATCCAGAGATAAATAAATGAAATCCTTTACAAAAATTTTCAAATGCTTTTTCTAAAGAAAATCATTTGAACCTTACTTAACATAATATTTGTTAAGTGAAGATTCTCTTTAAAATCAAAGTCAAAAAACAGTAAAATCTTTTCTTCAAAAAATTTTCAAACCCTTTAAATAAAATTGAACCTCATTCAACATACCTAAATTTGAATATGGGTCCAAATATAAAATTAAAATTAATCAAACAACAACCAACCACTTCTTCAAAAATAAATATCAAAACACACTTTCAAATAAATTAATCAACTCCATTTTGCATACCTAAATTTGCTAAATGGGAGTCCCTCTTTCAAAATCAAAATTAAACATACAACAACAAAATCCTACAAAATTTCCAAAATATTTTCAAACAAAATTTAACTAATTCTATTTAACATACCCAAATTTGTTAAATAAGAATCCCATTTTCAAAATTAAAACAAAATCTCACATCAACAAATAACAATCAACATACAATTGAACTCCATCTAACATACTTAAATTTGTTAAATGAGAGTTCCATTTTCAAAACCAAACCAACATCAAACATCAACACATAAACAATCAAACATCACATCAAACTAAAATAAAAGCCTTCAAAATTTTCAAACATATAATTGAACCCCAATCAACATACTTAAATTTGCTAAATAAGGGTTCCAACTTAAAATCAAAATCAAAACCAAACTCTAACAAAAGGAACAACAACCCAAATTATCAAAATCACCCCAACATATAATTGAACCCCATTTAACATACCCAAATTTTTTAAATGAGGGTTCCAACAAATCAAAATCAAACAATACAATCAAAACATAAACAAATCTCTCCTACATGGGTTTAACCCCACTCAACATACCTAAATTTATTGAATGTGGGTTGCAGCATCAAAATCAAATTCAACAAAGTCTCTCCTCCAAATTCCCAAATCTATCCAACACATAATTAAAACCTATTTAGCATACCTAAATTTATAAAATGAGGGTTCTGGCTCAAAAGGCAAATCAACAATTCAACATAAAATCAAAGCTAGAGTCTAATCTGGTTCTCTTTTCCAAAAATGTAGAGATACTAACCCAGTTCTTCTTCTCCTCTTCCTCAGTCAGTTCATCACTATGTCTTCCAGCAAGCTGATCTTTTCCTTTGCATCTAGTGTGGATTTGGCCATGGATCAGGTGATACTCACTAGTGCCCTTGTCATCAAGTTCGGCCTTGGATTTGAGCAATTCAAGGTCACCTACGAGGGACCAGCCCTCACTACCATTAGAGAGGAGGTGGCAAGAAGCCACTTCCAGTTTGATGCATGATCGAAGTTTCCCTCTCTAAAGTGGAAGGTCATTGTGGTTCCCACACCTATGTGAGGGCCAATATGAGTGTTGATTGTGCTGCAGATAGTTTGTTGCCCCTCTATGGTTCCGCACGTATTGCCTCCATGGTTCCCCCTACTCTAAAGGGGAAGGCTATTTTAGCTTCTAAGATAGTCTCCTCCACCTTCAAGGTCGATTCTAGTTCTCATTCTGCCCCGCTCACCAAAACTAAATGTCGCAATAAGAACCACAAGATTAAGTGATAGCATGAGCATGCAGCTATGGAGTTAGATGAAGCCTCCCATGTTATTGAGGAGGGTTCCCCTGGTGAGACCTCTCCATTCTTGATAGTTTCACCCCTCAGCCTTCGAGAGAGGATGATTATCCAGATTGCGATTACCCCACACTACATAGTAGACATTAGGGGAGAGGAGGAAGCCTTATGCTAGTCTATGATAAGTTCTTCGCTAAGTTGGTAGAGTCCATGGATGCTCAAAGTTTGGTACTTTACATGATTTAAGGAGATTTATCTCTATGAGTGTTAGGGATCAGTACATAGAGAGAGGGACATTGAGGCTAGAGCAGTGGCAAGAGAGAGAGAGAAGAATTTTTACAGGGCCTCGCTTTGATGGATTTTCTCGATTGGTGAGCTAATAGATCCGATCATTTTGACCACATTATTCTTATCGGTAGCTTCAATCATAGGAGGAGATCTCTGACAGAGAGGCAACCAGTGTCTCCCATATTACACCACTCCGCTCACCATCCACCTTCACTAGTTTAGGTTCCAACATCTATAGTCCCCACCAAGTTCCATAAACCCCCATCTAGAGAGAGAGCCTCTTCTCTGGTGATCTGGCTATGGCCCAAGGATCCAACTCCATCTACTCCACCCATTGACATGAGGTCGAGCTCTCCTGCTCGACCTTCCATCCCAACTGTGATGAAGAAGGAGTGGCGACCCAAGAGTGTCGTGGTTGACCCACCATTGGAGAAATTAGATGAGGAGAGGGAATGGGATACCAAGGTAGTCCTCATGATAGAGCTGGCTAGGGGTGTGCACTCCACCGAGTATTCAGTATAGATACAGCCTTAGTCCGAGTTGGTCATCAACTAGCTATGTTCCAAAGAGAGTGGTCAGTAGATGACCATTCATTAGATGACATCTTAGAGGACTATCGTGCCATGGTGAGGCAGATAGTTAGGAGTGATCAGTCTAACCAAGAAGTGGGTAGGGTTGATTTCAAACCTGATGAGGATGACATGTTGGATGACTTAGACGAAGTCCACATGGTCAACACCCGAGGATCCCTGCATAGAGATCACCATAGCCAGGAAGGTGTTGTAGTTGAGGAAGGTGAAACATCTCACTTAACTCAACACCTCCTCCAACAAATCAAGTAGAAGGATGATCAGATTGGCAGGATGAATAAGAAGGTAGAGGAGTTGATGGCAGTAGTTTTAGCCTTGTAGAACCAAGCCCCAATTTCACAACCTTCTGCCATGGTGGCCGATCAGCTAGAGTTAGTCCATACATTAGATCATCCAAAGTGCACTCCCATGGAAGATGATGCTGGTAGTTTGCATAGAAAGGTCACCTATAGCACCTCCATGCATGAAAAGGGCATAAAGCAAATGGTGGAGTAGCAAGTGAGAAAGAGTTGGCACAAGCTTGGGGGAGCTCATTTGTTCCAAAGGGTAGCACCCAAGAATTTGATATCCTAAGGTGAGTGCCACCATCCTTCAAGAGTTTTGATGGTGGGAACCCAAGGCAGACATACACTTGTGGCTGTTGTAATCTGGCGATGCACTTTTTTTGCCTATTTGTCAATAGCTTAGTAAGTGTTGCATATACAATACTGCCCAATGGTTCAGTGAAGACTTTTATAGAGTTAGAGTATCTCTTCATTAAGAGATTTACATGAGCTCAATAAAGGGTAACTATAGGTAACCTCATTGTAGAGAAACAAAACCCAACGAGTCCTTTATTGATTATATTCTTAGATGGCACAACCTGAGTATGAAATGTAATCCAGAGCTGTAAGAGCAACATGCCATTAAGATTCAACTCAAGAATATCCATGGCCTGGAAGCCTTCATGCTTAAGAGATTCATCATAAAGACATTTTAGAAGTTAATCAGCAAAGTGGCTAACCTATAAGAGGAAGCCAAATAGTTACCCTTTTTAGACCAATCATCTAAGCCTAAGCCTCATAAGATATTTAAAAAGAAGTTTGGGATTGTTGTGTCAATGGATAAGGGGAAGCAACAAATAGAAATTTGAGAGGCCCAGATTTAAATTTCATTGCCACCTCCTCTTCCACCACCGCGCTACCACCATCACCAACCACAACTACCACCACCACCACCATGTACTACCGCACAGGTTATCCACCGCAGTAGCTATTTCCACCCTTTACTAAAAAATGTTCATCATTTCAAGAGGGAGGTAGTTAAGATCTTCGAATTAAAGAACAGCTTGAATTTGAGAAGAGGAGAGGAAGTGGCAAGAGTGATGATCCTAGCTATACTGCTGACAAGGCCATGTCTTAGAGGATTGCATTACTTTCAAGTTTGGCTTAGCTACAAGCGAGAGCCAAAGCTATAAGGAATACTTAATAGAACAACCATCTAGTTCTGTTCGAGTAATCTTTGGGGATACTTTTGATCCTCTATGACAAAAGAAGGTTGAGATATTTTCTTATCTTGAACCTCTAAAAAGATCATCTCTAAAATCAAGAAGCTTTCTCTAGAGGTGCATGAAGCAGTTCAAACCTCAAACACCTAAAAAGGTTTGCTAATTACAAAAGATAACTCGAGGAGGGTGGAAGTCCATTAGTAGCAACAGCCTACCTCACTTGCTCGGGAAAGATCAGTAGCGCAATCACCATCTGAGACCAGTACTCCTTCCACCATTGTAGCTACTACCATCTCTTACTCCTCCACCTAGAGGCATTGTATATGATGAGGGCACCAAGCCCCTCTCTCCGCTTACTTTACTTGATTTTTATAATTCACCTCCTCCAAAATTAAAGAAATCAATGAAGAAATTTGATTCCACTTACATCTTTGCCACTTCTAATGCTATTAGTTTCATTCTTTTAGAAACCTCTTCAAGTCAAAATAATAATAGCTCAAATAATTTTGATCAATTCCTCTCTAATTTAGAATCAAATTTTCCTTCTCTGAATCAATCGGGTTCACCTCTTGAGATTGACTTAGAGTCATCTAACTCTGAGGATCTTTAGGAGAAGCTGGTATACCGATGAGCGGTAGAACTTTCCAAACTCATCATTCCAGAAGTCACTAGTTATCCTCCACGAGTTCTACCTCTAGGGTAGCACCTCAGATAAGGGTAAACTAGGTCATTGGTTCTAGTGAGCGGATAGCCCCTCCATAAGATGCTCCACCTATGGATATGCTTATGGAGGATCAGTCCAAAGTTGATTACAATGTCCTTGCCTATCTTAGAAAGTTTCTAGCTAAGCTAAGCATATACAACACCCTTGTCTTATCCAAAGAGATGAGGGAATCTCTAGTCAAAGCCTTACTTGATTTAGAGATATGTTTAGCTCAGCTGACCACTAGTGGAGAGAAAGCATGCTACTCAGAGGAGATCCTTGGAGTTACATTCACAGACTAAGACATACTTCTAGGAATGATCAAGCACAGCCACCCTCTACATTATAGTGGATGTTGGCAGATTTAAGCTATCTAAAGTTCTGGTTGACCTGAGTGCATCAATCAACATTATGAGTCTAAGAACCCTTGCATACTAGAGGATTGGCATCTTTAAACTTTAAAAAGAGAGGATGATGCTAAAATGATTCAATGAACAAGGTGAGAGGGCCTCAGGCTCCATAGTGTTGCCACTAGAGATAGATGATTGGAAGATTGAAGCCAAGTTTCACATAATTGACTCTGATACATCTTTCAATGCTTTACTTGGGAGACCATGGATACATGAGAACAACATAGTTTCATCCTCTTTACATTAGTTTATCAAGTTTTTAAGAGATAGAATCGAGTATTGTGTCAAAAAAAAACTCAAGCCCTTTATAGTTCACGAGGTCGGGATATATGAGGATGCAACCTACTACCTCCCCCAAAACCAAAAAGTTTATTCTCACAAACTTAGTCAAAATCCCCATGTGGTAGAAAAAGAAAAAGAAAGAAAAGAAAAAAAAATGAAAAATGAAAATGGAATAGAAAAGAAAAGGGAGCAAGAAGAAGACATTGAGGAGGAAGTGGAGCTTGAGATTAGATTCCACCCACAATTTGTTACTCCATTCAAACAAGTGGGGAGGATGACCCGACCTCCACCAGGATGAGGAAGAGGCAAGTCTAGAGGGAGGAAGACCTCCATACTTACCACACACTAAGAGATTTATCCCAGCTATAGAAGTACAACTATTATCCATATAGACTTAGAATATAGTTCAGAAGATGAGTCTTATTTTGTTATCACACTGGCCAGCTCTTCTTAATAGTTGATCCCATTGGAGATGTCACTCGAGCCAGATAGTGATGAAGATTAGATTTCCAAGTAAAGCATAAGTGTATCCAAGTCATCATTATGTGAAACTGTTAGGCATCAGTTGGGAACCTTAGCTCTAACCCCACTTTCCTCACAAAAAGTTAAGGGTTGGTAGTTAAAGAAGCCCTAAAATTATCCATAGCTACAAAGATTCACAAGTTATATCCTAGAGCATCATCCTCAAGTCAAGAAGTTGATGTAGAACTTGAGGATGATTCATATAAAGATTTAATAGAATTACCTTTTGATTAGTACTCGCCTTGTGTTCTAAATCTAGCAAAGAAAGGTTTAATTCCTCATACATAGTCTAAACACATGTTAAATTACTTCGAAATAATATGGAACAACAAATACAAAAGCTCTCAATCAAGATCAGGACTAGGCTTTGGTAAATTAGGCCTAGTCGATAATGATGACTACTACTTAGTCATCACCAATCATTTGAAATCTGATAAGTTCTTCTCAAATCATGTTAACTCATATGAGGAGGCATGCTTAAAAACTTCAGATGATTTCTAAGTCAAAGATGCACAGGCAGAGTTTGAAGAAGAAATTAAGTCAACCATTTATGAGCTCAAAGAAATTAACTTAGGAACTGAAGATATCCCACATCTGACATACCTCAATTTCTTATTGAATGAAACTAAAACTAATGATTTAGTTAGGCTACTTACTGAGCTTAAAGGCTACTTTGCATGGAGTTATGAAGAAATGTGTGGATTGGCTTCTAATGTAGCAGTCCATAAGCTAGTAATACAGCCTGATGCTAACCCTATCAAGCAAGCTCCTAGACACATGTGATTAGACATTGAATAACATGTCATTTTTGAAGTCAAGAAATTGATCAATGTTGGTTTCATTTGGGAGAAAAAAATACCCCCACCTGGTTGGCTAGTGTCATCTCGTTAAGAAAAAGAATGGCCAAATTCGCATATGCATCAATTTTTGGGATCTAAATAAGGCATGTCCGAAAGATAAATTTCCACTACCGATACCAAAATTGATGGTGGACATTGCCTCATCTCATGTAATCTTCTCTTTTATGGATGGTTCATCTAGATATAACCAAATAAAGATGGTCCCTTAGGATGAGAAAAATATTACGTTTAGAACCCCGATTGGAATCTATTGCTATAAGGTCATGCCTTTCGACCTTAAAAATGCTGGCGCCACATACCAACAGCCTATGACTTGAATCTTAAACAAACTCATTCATCACCATGTAGAATGCTATGTTGATGATCTCATGGTCAAAAGTAAAGAAAATGAAGACCGTCTCTTTGACTTCATAGTAATTTTCAAGCAGTTAAAGAAATATAATCTCAAAATGAACCCTCTGAAGTGTGCATTAAGAATAGCTTCAGGGAAGTTCCTTGAGTTTGTTATCTGACACAGTCAAATCAAAATCAATCTGGAAAAGATTAAAGCAATATTAGAATGCCTCCCCTAAAAGTCTTACTCAACTCAAATAATTCCAAGGGTGGTTGGCATATCTAAGATGCTTTATATCCAACTTATCAAGCAGATGCCAACCATTTTCAACACTGGTCAAGAATGACACTAATTTTAAGTGGGACAACTAGTGCCAACATGCCTTCAAGAGAATCAAGCAGTACCTGATGATATTGCCAGTTTTAACCACCCCTATCCCAAACAAGCCTTATACTATACTGCATTAGATGACTCCTCGGTGCTTTGTTGGCCCAAAATGAAAAAAAGAGAATGTGCCTATCTCATGTCTAATCCTCTGAGCAAATTACCACCCATTGAGAAGCATTTCCTAGCTTTAATCTTTGCATCCCAAATGTTACGAGATTACATGCTTTCTCTTAAAGTAAACTTGATTTCTATAATCAATCCACTATATCTCATGACGGATAGCTATTGGTTATTGGCATGTTGATCCATGATTTTATTATAGCTCAATATCACTTTCGTATCCCTTTGTGCGGTGAATGGACCACCAGTTACTGCTTCACCACTTTCTGGGGTCTTCTCAAAGGAGAAGAACAACAATCTATTCTTCCAAGAAATGCAGGGGTGGAATAGTTCTCCTGACTCTAGACCACGATATGATCAGATTCTCATATCATCTATATGATCCTTGCACCAACAACAAAGCTAAATATGAGGCTCTGATTTTCAGTTTGGAGTTGGCCATTTTACTAAGCATCTAGAACATCAACATCTTTGGGGATTCCTAACTAGTGGTCAACCAAATCGATGGGTCTTTTAAGGTTCTAATGCCTAGACTCCATCACTACCATAAGTATACAATGGAGTTGTTGGCCCAAATTCTAAAAGTGACCATCTATAAGATTCCTCAAGGAGAGAATTCCATAGCGGATGTTTTAGCCAAGGTTTCCAAAGAGTTAGCATGACTGGAACATGAGTCCATATCAATAGAGGTCCAAAATAGGCAAGTTTTACCTATTATTGATACTAAACTCACAAAAAAAATACTCTCTTGTAGGGGAGGTTATCATTGCCAAAAAATAAGAGGAACTAGATTGGAGGAAACCATTTATTGATTATCTGAATAAAAGTAAACTATCTCAAGAAAAGTCCCTAGCACATCTAGTGAAGCAAAGGGTACTTCCCTACACCATCAGGGATGGTGTCTTATACCAATGGTCCTTCATTCACATGTGGTTACATTATGTAGACAAGTATGAAGCCCATAAGAATGTGACTTTGGTGCATTTAGGATTATGTGGAGATCACCAATCTTGTCTCAAGATGAAAGCTAAAATTAAGAGACTTGGATACTATTGGCTGATGATCAGATTGCATGGGCGTATAGTGATTCCATCGGTCACAAACATGGTGGTCCTACTAACCACTCAATATTTTACATCCAACATTGGCCTCATGGCCATTCGAGTGTTGGGGTACTGACATAGCGGGTTTGATTGATCCTTCTTCTTCCAAGAGTCATCAGTTTATCCTCGATGCTACCAACTACTTTTTAGTAGAGGTAATTTCACTTAGAGAGGTCAAAGTTCAGCATGCACTCCAATTATTTAGGAACCATATTGTATATAGATTCAGGGTATCCTACTAGATTATATACGATAATGGTACTGCATTCAAGAGCATCAAAATCAACAACTTCACCTGAAGACATAATATAGATTCAAGATACTCTACCATTTATTATCCTAGAGTGAATGTTTTAGTAGAAGCCTTGAAAAAAAAACTCTCATCCAAATACTCAAGAAGATACTCGATGATAATAAATGATAGTGGCATGAGCAGTTAGTTGAAGCTTTGTGGGCCTACCATACCACTTATAGAACCCCAACTCAGTCTACTCCTTTTTCCTTAGTATATAGGTCTGAAGTTATTCTACCATTAGAAGTCTAACTCCCATCACTAAGGATATCTGTGGGTAGCAAGATCATGATAAAGAAGAATGTCAAGTTATGGTTATAAGAGCTCAAAGGTTTGGGAGAGATGCTTACGAGCATGCCAAAATCTCAAGTTATACAAAGCCAAAATGATTCAAGCTCACAACAAGTTGGTCCTCCCTAGAGCTTTTCAAGTAGGAGAGCTTGTTTTAGTTCTAAGGAGACCAATTGTTGCCCATCATAAGATAGGAGGCAAGTTTAAACCCATTTGGGAAGGCCCTTTTTCCATAGTGAAGGCCTACCAAAGAGGATCTTATCAGCTCATCAACCATAAAGGAGAACGCTCGATGCTTCCAATCAACGGGCTCTACCTAAAGAAATATTACCCATAAAATCACATTTAAAAATAATTATCATCGAAGAAATTTCCATTTCAAATTCAATCTCTTCAAATTGAAAGAATTTCCATCTATGAATCTGCCACGATGTGTTTAGGATAGGTGTAAGATAACCTAAGTGGCATCCTATCCTTCATCAACACAACACAAACACAAAATAACACATAAACATAAACAAAAATAAACATAAATCTTTTATCTCAGACTATTTTGAGTTGAGATAACGCCCCCAACAACCCTCACTAAGTAGCTATTCTAGGTCAGGTTGATTCACTACCTAGCTAGTGTGTCACCCTAGTGGTCTTTTTGCTTATGAGGATGTGAGTCCCTATGCTTTCCTCCTGGCTTAACCACTACACACCCATGAGCACCCCGTTAGTATGGTAGGCCTTACTGCGTAGCCGGTAAGCTATCATAATGTTGGCTCTATTTAAGAAGATGTAAGTCTCAGCACTTTCTTCTTGAACTAGCCATTATGCACTAATTGGGTCGAGTATATTTGATGTTTAAGTAAGTCCCAGTGCTCCTTTCTCCCTACTTCAAGTTTGGGTTCGGTCCTTCTTTATGACCCTCTTGGTAGTCGCTAAGTCGGATAGTAGCTGTCAGCGGACTGTCACATCATTCGCTTGGGAAGATGTAAGTCTCCTATGCTTTCTTCTTAGATTAATCGTCACACACCGGTGGACACCTTAGGTTGGTTGGTGTTCGCTATGCTAACAATAACCCACCTGGTGGATACACCACTCATGGCAGATGTGCATCCCTACACTTTCTCCTTGAGTTGGCCATTGTATACCCATAGGCTTTCTTTTCAGGGAACAGGATAACGCCCCTAGAGGCACCTCCCTTGTGGGCACTCTATTTGGATCACATCTTTTGCAACCCCATCTAGACACTACACGAGTTACTCTTGGATTGAATAGTTCCCTTTTCCTAATAACCACCCCTATGATTAGAAGTTTTGTATTGTAGATATGCAGACTCTCCTTTGGGCTAGTAAATCTAAGATAGGCCGAAGACCCTGTGGTTCCTTCTTAGTGTGATCCCTCATACACCAATAGGGTCCATGAATACATACAAACAAATAAAATAGATATTCGCTTATGGATTAGGAGAACACCCCCAGCGGTACCTTTTCCCAAGCATACATCCTATCTTTAGGGCAGTGCTAGCAAAACTCCCTATAAGAATTGCCTGACTACTCTTGAGTTGAGGTAAGATCACCAATGACACTCAGTCAGTAGTCACCCTAGGTTAGGTATGATTTGTTGTGCTACCAACAAGTCACCCCAGCAGTTATTCTACTTTGGAAGATGTAAGTTACCCCATTTTCTTCCTAGCACAGTCGTTGCACACCGAAAGGAAACCCTTAGTCCGGTTAGTCTCACCCTTCAGTTGGTTGACTATCCCTTTAGATTAGTAAATCTTAGATAGGTCTAGACTAACATAGCCCCTTCTCAGTACAGTCCATCACACACCAACATGGTCCATCAAATTAAATTAAATCAAATTAGTCATTCTAACTACACTTGAGTTAAGGTAAGATCCCCAATAGTGCTCACTCAGTAGTCACCCTATGCCAGGTTTGATTTATTATGCCACCAACAGTCACTCGATTGATTTCTTTGAAATGTAAGACCCTACACTTTCTTAGCATCATTGCACCAAAACCCTTAGTCAATTAGTGTCTCCTTTAGAGACTACCCATTGGATTGATATAAGATAGGCCTAGTGGAAATAGCCCCCTTCTCAGTCCATCCAATGAGGTCCATATTAAATCAAACAAACTAAATTAAATAATTCAATTGAAATTAAATTAATCATATGGACTACACTTGAGTTGAGGTAAGATCTCCAGTGGCACTCACTTAATAGTCGCCCTAGGTTGGGTTCTATTTGTTATGCTACCAACAGGTCACCCCAACAGCTATTTTGCTTTGAAAGATGTATGTCCCCGCACTTTCTTCCCAACACAATCATCACACACTGAAAATCAATTCCTTAGGTTGGATAGTTCTATGGTGGTAGACTATTGGTAAATCAGATACTCATAGCCCTTTGTGTAGTCCATGCACACCAACATCCAAATGTCAAATTAAATTCAAATCAATCTCTAGTGGGAGAATTAAATCAATTCAAATCTCCTTGGAGTCAACAAATCAAACTAAAAAAAAAAATCTAGCTATATCCCCATATGCTCAAATCAAACATATCAAATTAATCTTCTCTCAAATAAAATAAATCCAACAAATAAATAAATCAGATCAAAACAATTCCAATCTTGATCCCTAGTGGATTTAAACCTCTATCCCTAGCAAAAATGCCCCCAAATTAAATCCACAAACAAAATTACACAAACCCAAATTTGTATCCCTAGCGGATCTCCCTTCCATAAATCTAACGAATTAAAACAAATTCAATCAAACCTTTATCCCCAGTTGATTCCTCCAAAATTAAATCAAATATATTTGATCAGATCTTAATCCCCAATAGATTTTCCCTCCTTTTGTACCCTTGGCATAAATCATATCCAACTCAAGCATGATTCCTGAGCGAATTCTTCTTCATGACCTTGACATGAAATTCAACCAATCAAATTTTCTTAACTCTCCTATGCCCTTAGCATGAGATGAGTTGCATTACACTAGGATGATGATTATATCTACCTCTTGGATTTAGTTTAGATGGTCTCCGTTAGTGCTTACAATTTTTTGGACTTGTTGACTTCCTATCTTGACAGCATGCCTTGAGTTACACCACACTATCCTTTTGTTGACCTCACTAGAGTGAGGATTCTCTTCTATTATGGTCTAGAATATTAGACACTAAGAGCTCCATAGTCATATAACCTAACCAAATATATGCCTATTTCCTTAGCCAAAATTCAATCTCAAATCCACATATCCAATTCCAATTAAATCTTAATTCAATATTTAAATCTTCAAACCAAAATCAAATCCATCATAACCTAAACCTAATCCCAAGATTTGATCCAATGGACTTAGCCAAAATCCTTTAAATCCAAATCAAACTTAACTGATTTACTCATGAAATAATTTAATCCTCCAATCATCATTCCAAACCAAATCAAATCTACAATCAAATCAACCAAGCCAAAACCAATTCAATTAACTTAACCTAACACATTTGACCTAAGATATTTAAATAAGCTAAAATCTATTTGAACCCAAATCAATTGAAAATAAAGCCATAAACCAATCCCAAATTAATATCTAAACTCAACTCAACTCAATTCAACCCAAAATCGATTCAATTAACCCAATAAGCTCACTTGACCCAAAGTGATCTAAAGACCTATTTGAACCAAATCTCAATCCAACCCCAATTGAATTGAACCAAACCAATCAAAACTCTCATGATGATTATTGATCATCCTTGATTGATTTATTGCTATCAATTGGGTCAAACCAAAAGTCAATTTGATCATTTGACCAAGTGTTGACCTCACTTTTGGAGTGAGCTCTCAACTTTCTCATCATAGATTTAGGACTCTTATGACCTTCAAGTTCCTTGGTCTTAAGACACTTCTCTGATGAACACTTCACCAACTAGACTTAGAGGATTAGCCATAGGAATTTGTGCCTTGGGTTTAGGAGGACATATCCCTATCCAATCATTATTGCCTCCCTCTTTCAAACCAAACCTCAAATTCAAATTTAAATTCAAATTCCAAAATCAAATCCAACTATCTAATGATTGAAATCTATCACTAAATTCAAACTTTAAATCCTTCCAAGCCTTTGATTTTATCTTATGGACTTAGCCTTCAAATCCAAATCCAAATGAGTTTTCTCAATTCAAATTCAATCTCAAATTGAATTCCAAGTCATGAATCAAATCCAACTATCCAAATGATTGAAACCCATGATTAACTCCAAATTCCAAAATTCCCTTCCTAAGCCATATGAACCACCTTCATATGCTTAGCCAAAACTCCTTCAAACTAACTCAAACTTGGTTTATTTATTTATAAATTAATCATTATTTCATTTATATTCATTGGCAGCCACCTTCAGCTCAAATTAGACATGAACACCACTGGCTCAACTGACCCAAAGTTGATTGGGTCACCATGAGCCAAGTGGAGTGAGTAACCCAACCCCATTTATAGCACGGAAGGGTGTACACTCCACCTCAGCCCTTTGACCACTTCCCTCACTCAACTCAGCTCTTCCTCAACCATTCACATATCCTTGGCTTGCCTGAACTAAAGGTTGGTTCAATTTGAGCCATTTGATTTGAGGTGGAGGAGTGTATACTTCTCCCCATCTCATTCCATTCTCAGGCATCTAGAGCTTTAGGTGAGGAGACTACCACAGCTTTCCCAACCTCCCCGCTCCCCAGTGACACCAAACTGGTGACACTAGAGATTCCACTCCATCCAACCATTCAAACTTCAAATTAACTTCATCCACATGTTCCCAATTTAGCAGGCAAAATGAATCAATTGAACCAAGATCATCCCTAGACCAACTCCGGTGACATTTCCAATGGTGCTTAATCCACAGAGCCACCGGTGAGGAGGCAAGTCTCGGGCTTCTCAATAGGGCTTCATCTCTTCAAGATGAAGCTACCTCAATCATTGGACCACCAATTTTGAGCTCCGGTGAGATAATTTCTGACAAATCATCTAAGTTGTTAGTCTTTTGGTAAAAGAAATCATGATTACATGCATTTTCCATCATATAATCCCCTTAGATCTATCCCTTAAAGCTTTTGGAGTCAATCCCGATGCCTCACGAGCTCCGACGAGCTCATATCAAGCGGAAGAAGAGGCGGTGCTCTTCCGTCACTATGAGGATAAGGATCATCCGTCATCAATTCCTCATAATTGTAATGGATAGTCGTGATTAATCCAATTAGATTATTTAATTTTAATAATTTAAGAACTGCATGAATAATCCTCACATCAATAGATCAAACAACGGGATGAAAGGAGTCTATCGCTGACATGATGATTTAAGTGGTCAATCCCACGGTGCCACGTGGAAAGCACTGCCATGTCAGTTCTCACATGGTACTGACGGGATTAGGGATTAATTAAGGCTTAAAAATGTCATTTAATCCCTCTAAACTTCAAAATTTCATAACTAATTATAAAAAAATAAAAAAAAATACAAATAAACCCATTAGGTAAGGTAAAATAGAGGAGAATTTAATAAAAATAATTTCATTAAGTTTTGAGCAATGAACAAGGCTTAATTAGGGTTTGAATGTTTCTTTAATTAGCTTAATTAAGCCCTAATCACTTGGCCAATTGATCTCAAATTTGAAATGTTGATTTAATGGGATGTCCTCTGCCTCCCATTATTTTTTTGAAATTTATTGGCTAGGTAATTGAGGAAATTTGAAATTCAAACCTTAATTACCCTCATTAAGTTAATAAATAATTATTAAAAAATACTAAATAGTAAAAATTAAATGATTAATGATTATTAATCACTGATTAATAGTGCCATGATGAGGAAACTCAATTCCTAATTATTTTTCTAAATCTATTTCATAAAGAGGGTTAATTAATGAATGGATTAATTAATAAATTAATTAAGAAAATTAATAATGAAAATTAATCAAATTGAAATGATAATTACTTCAGATAATTAACATTCAATTCATGGGTTCTTCTTCATGTGTTTAATAACATAACGATCTATTAAGGAAATTATGATTAACTCATGGGTGTGGGAATATCATAAGAGTACTTAGCTTAGTTATTTTATTAATTTAATTACCACTTAAGCGTGAGCCTATTGCATTAGGTCCTTTAGGAGAATTGCAATTTTAATTTCTCATTTACATAATCACTTGAGGCTCATGAGTAAGTGGTTAATTAAATTAAGGAAACATATAAAAGGGTAATTAAATGGATTGCTTAATGGTTCAAACTTAATTAATTCAAAAAATCCACTTAATTATTGCTCTTTAAACACATTAAGTTACCAACATGGGATGGGTAAAAATAACAAATGATTTCTTTTCTTTGAGTTTAACAATTAAAATCAAAAACCAAATTTAATAAGAAACTTTGGTTTTCTTTAAATGCTTTTATTCAACTTAATTGTCCTTAAGATTTAATGTGATTGAATGTATTATGTCGTTATATTTAATTATTCCTTTTTAATCATTATAAATATTGTATGCCATGTGATATCATGCATTCATGTTTTCAAAATCAAATAATCAAATGAAATTTACTTATGTGCAAGTTGCATGTGTTGGCTTAATCTATTATATGTGTAGCTATTATTCACTAATAAATTTCAAAAATATTTTCAAAGTTATAAATTGATAATAAGATTTAGAGTGGTGATTAGCTATGAATATTCTATAGAATTTGCATGTGTTTATAGCTTAAATATGTTAATGTATTGTTTTATCATTATGATTCATGCATGGGTTTACATATGTTTAAATGATAATAAATATATACTTTGGACATCCCGAGAATATGAAGCTTTAAGTAGCCCCACATAGGTCATTAATTATCTCACTTTCTGGGTTAACAAAGACATGTACTTATTAATTTCATTTCTATGTGTACTTGTACTAGAATTTGGATAGGACTTTATTTTATAGGTATAAATAATTCAACAAAAATATAATATATTGCATGATTTTCATTCTCATGGTTGTGTATACATTAATATATATTTAAGAATAGCTAGTATATAGTCTGGACATCCCGAGAATACGAGGCTTTAAGTAGCCCCACGGAGGTCATTGATTATCTCACTTCACTTGTTTAAACAAAGACACGTACTTGCTTAGAACTTTTATACATGTGTATGTGTATTTGGCTAAGGAATAAAAATCCTTTTTTTATCAAAATATATGCATTCATAATCATATAAGTATGCCAAAAATATATTTCATGTGTAGGTATATTAAATAAAATCATATGCATTTATGGATGATGAAAAGGAATGGTGTAACATGTATATGTGATGGTAATTCAATTGAATTAGTCTTAAGATGCCTTTCATGTTAAATAGGATTCTTTATGATTAACCCAAACATATAATTGAGAAAATACTTAACAAATCATTCACTAAAAGAAACTAAGTCATAATAACATGCTTTAGAAAATAACTTAAGGTAGGGATTAAGCCCCCTTTCTTCTCTTTCTAATACTTAGTTGCTAAGTAAATATCAAATGGAATAAAAGAAAACACAAATTAAAATCCACCAAATCTCTAAATAACTTAAAATTAAACAATTCTAAACATTAGCTAATTGAAATTCTAAAGCCTAGCTAAGACATACCACACTAAGTCTAAGCACATATATTAGAATGCTAAGTCAACACTTCTACCTTTAAGTTAGGATAGTGTATGTAATGATGTTGTATTTTATTTTGTAATGTATTATCTTAGACTGGGTGTTAGGATTGTGATTCATAGATTGGATGTTAGGTAGTTCTCAATCTAATGCTTTTTTCTGTAAGGGATCATACTAATGGGGCTACTAAAGTAAATATAAATACTTTTACTTGCAGGTTGTATATGCCCCTAAGCAATCCATGATTAGAACAGGTGGACTTGGTTACCCATGTGCAGAGTGCTAAGTCTAAATTATGAGATATAACTACTTACGATGTATGTGTGTTTAGCTAATATATATTTTGCATGTGTATCTAAATTTTACTTTTTCATAAATATGTAATTTTTCACTAGGAATTAGGATTAGTGCTTTGTGGTTCAGGATGAGTAGTGACTAGAAGGCATAGTCCTGGGAGGCCTTGTGAAGCCTTGAAGCATAATCAAATCAAGAGGAAAGAAAGAAGAATGAAGAGAAGGAAGAAGGAGAAGAAAGAAAAACATGGAATGAATACTCTCTTACATGCATCTAATTTGATTTTCAATTATAATTATTCTTTTGTAATTCAGTTGTATAAGGGTATAGGTTGGCTACTTTATTTTCTCCTTTCTATGGTGTACGATGGTACCCGGCTGCATCAGCCTTTTATTTTTTACGAAATCTATATATATATTGAATGTTATGTTTAGATTGTGAAATAGAATTGCATCTTCTTCATAGTTTCTTAAAACTTGATGTCTGAATGTGTGGCCTGGATGTGGTAGGCTCTTAGGATAAAATTAATTTTTCTACCCTATTAATAACTCATAACTAAATTTTAAAACAACTTTCAACCTAACTTTAAAGTCTAGGATATAACGAAGATAATTAAAAGATTTAGCAACCCCTTAGTTGAAAGTTGAATGTCAAACATTATGCATACCATATTATTTCACTCTTAAAATAATGAGGGCATCTATTTTTACACTTTAGGGAATGTAAAACCTATGAGAGCACCCCTCATGATGAAGATCCCCCTCACTCAATTTCATCATGCATTTAGGTATAAAATATCCCAAGCCTTTGTCCAAAATATTGTGTCAAAATGATATAATAATTTGTAAAATTTTTCATTTAGACTAAATCATATACTCATGCCCGTCATGATCTAGTCTATTAGGAAGTGAGTTTAAGACTCTATTCTCTTTCCAAATTAAACAACAAGCTTATCTTGCAATTTCATAAGACACCTACATGGTTTGAATTGTAGAAGGTGTTAGGAGGCCTCTAGGTGGTTGTAAGTCCAAAAGAGTCAGACAGGCTTATTCTTTCTTATGGAGGTAAACCCTTATGTCCCCCTTTCACTTAGATTTAGGTTGTTCTTCTAGCTTGTCCTAAAGCTTCCTAGATTTAAGAGTAGAGGTTGCTTGTTTTCCTTCATGCTACAAGCATAAATCCTCACCTCTTAGGCATTTTCACAATCTTATTTTGATGGATTATAAGTCCTAGTATTCTAAAAAACTTACTCAAATTAAATAAACTCTCTTTCAAACATATAAAGCCTCACAATAGGATAGATTGGAGTGCTCATTATGCTTCTTAGTATCATGAGTGCTCCTACTCATCTTCCTTTGGAATCTAAGATAAGTCTTTCCAATTGAACATTCACCGATTTTCCAAAAATAACCAATTCAATGATAGCCTAACTTTGAATTCTTTGAGATAATTGATTGACTACTTTAATTGAGAGTATTCTTAAGAAATCCTATTTCAAAGGATATAATTAACTATGAGGCTTGCCTTCATAGGGAACTAAAAAACTCAGCATAAAATAAATCCTACTTTACTTTTTCATGTAAAGTAGGGAAATGATCTCTAGTATATATGAAGATTCATCTACCTTAGGAGTCCTTATTAGGTGATTAGGTCTATTGTAGGGTGATGTTTCAATCTTTGAGATAGCACATCATACCTTAATGTCATTTTAATAAGTACCCCCTAAGATCTGCATCGTGTTCACTCAGCATTGAAAATAAAATACCACAGGTTCATGTAATATTTGATAGACTCTGAGATGGTCTTGTCTAAGAGTGTTCCTTAGATTTGGCCTTATAATAAGATATTAATCTCTAGAAAGTTTCAGGTTTTCCCCTCCTACAGGTTCTATGTCATCCAGATGTGAGATAGTTTGTGGGATTTGAAACCTAGTACTCAAAATTTGAATTTGTGTGGTGAGGTTCATGAGAAGGTCTTCTACCCTAGTGAATTTCTCTTCACTTCTCATATATACTCTCTAGTTAAGTCCTCTAGTCCAAACTAATAGATTCTGACATAAAAAAAATTATGTGATAAGTGAACTTAACACATATGAGATGCAAATTTTAAAATAACTATCATTCAATAAACACAAAGTAAATTTGATGCTACAAAATATTAAGCAAACATAAAAGAAATAAACATAATATCTTTAAGGATATGATTTTGATTTTTTATGTAAGGCTTATACTAAGTTAGCTTAATGAACTTTCCCTTTAAGTTGTCACTCAAGTAGAATGGCTTGTAGCTAGGTTAATGTTGACCTCACTTTTGGAGTGAGGATCCAATGGAGTCTTCTAGACATTAAGATCTCCTTAGTCACAAGACACTTCTAGTGGCTAAGTGAACACTTAACCTAAACCTAAAGACTTAGAAGGATTAGCCATAGGGTTAGGCCATGCCTTAGGACTTTGGGAAACCTACGCTATAACCAACCATAATCTCATCTCCTTAAATTTCAACATCAAACCAATTACAATCTAATGCAATTGTATTTCAATTTTAATCCAAATAAAATTCAATTGATTTTCTCATAAATCATTCAATCCTTTAATTATCATTCCAAACCAAATCAAATCTACAATTAAAACCAATCAAGCCAAAATCAATTCAATCAAACCTAACCTAACACATTTGAACCCAAATATTCAAATGAGACAAAATCCAGCTGAACCCAAATCAATTGCAACTAAAGCCATAAATCAATCCCAAATCAATATACAAACTCAAGTAAACTTAATTCAACCCTAAATTGATCTAATTGACCCATTAGGCTAACTTGATCGAAAGTGACCTAAAAGACCCATTTGAACCAAATTTCAATCCAACCCAAATTGGATTGAACCAAACCAATCAAAACCTCCTACAATTATTTTTGATCAGCCTTGATTGATCAATTTCAATCAATTGGGTCAAACCAAGACAACTTAGCCATTTGACCAAATCAACCCACTTAACCTACATGAGCCACATTAGCCAAATCTCATCCTAAGACAAATTAATTGAAATCATTGATTCATACCAACCTATAATCAATCCTTGAACATGACTTGACCATCAATTGAACCAAACCAAATCCAATTGGCCTTTTGACCCAAGTTGACCCAATTTGACCTAAAGAGCCAAATTAGATCAAATCAAAATATAATCCAAATTGATTTGCAACCAAGTTAGATATTGATCATTAAACATGATCAAAGCCTTAATTGAACTCAATTGACTCATTTAGCCCAAATTGACCTAAAGGTCAATTTGGCCTAAATCATTCATAAATCCAAATTGATTGAAATCAAAGCCTAATAGGTCAATTGGCCGAAATCATTCTTAAATCCAAATTGATTGAAATCAAAGCCTACAATCATCTTCAAATGATAAATTGAACCTAAACCAATGCCTAACTAAAGCCAATTTAGCCAAATTGGTCTACTTGACCTATTTGACCCATATGAATTCAAATGACCCAAAAAATCCACTTAATTATTGCTCTTTAAACACATTAAGTTACCAACATGGGATGGGGTAAAAATAGCAAATGATTTCTTTTCTTTGAGTTTAACAATTAAAATCAAAAACCAAATTTAATAAGAAACTTTTGTTTTCTTTAAATGCTTTTATTCAACTTGATTGTCCTTAAGATTTAATGTGATTAAATGTATTATGTCGTTATATTTAATTATTCATTTTTAATCATTATAAATATTGTATGCCATGTGATATCATGCATTCATGTTTTCAAAATCAAATAATCAAATGAAATTTATTTATGTGCAAGTTCTATGTGTTGGCTTAATCCTATTATATGTGTAGCTATTTTTCAATAATAAATTTCAAAAGCTATTTTCAAAGTTATAAATTGATAATGAAGATTTAGAGTGGTGATTAGCTATGAATATTCTATAGGATTTGCATGTGTTTATAGCTTAAACATGTTAATGTATTGTGTTATCTTTATGATTCATGCATGGGTTTACATATGTTTAAATGATAATAAATATATAGTTTGGACATCCCAAGAATATGAAGCTTTAAGTAGCCCCACAGAGGTCATTAATTATCTCACTTTCTTGGTTAACAAAGACACATACTTATTTAATTTAATTTTTATGTGCACTTGTACTAGAATTTGGACAGGACTTTATTTTATAGGTATTAATAATTCAACAAAAATACAATATATTGCATGATTATCATTCTCATGGTTGTGTATATGTTCATATCTATTTAAGAATAGCAAGTATATAGTCTGGACACCCTGAGAATATGAGGCTTTAAGTAGCCCCACGGAGGTCATTGATTATCTCACTTCACTTGTTTAAAAAAAGACATGTACTTGCTTAGAACTTTTATACATGCATATGTGTATTTGCCTAAGGAATAAAAATCCCTTTTTTTTATCAAAAAATATATATGCATTCATAATCATATAAGTATGACAAAAATATATTTCATGTGTAGGTATATTAAGCCTTAAATCATATGCATGTTATGGATGATGAAAAGGAATGGTGTAACATGTGCTATGTGATGGTAATTCAATTGAATTAGTCTTAAGATGCCTTTCATGTTAAATAGGATTCTTTATGATTAACCCAAACATAGAATTGATAAAATACATAACAAATCATTCACAAAAAGAAACTATGTCATAATAACATGCTTTAGAAAATAACTTAAGGTAGGGATGAAAGTGGTTAAGCCCCCTTTCTTCTCTTTCTAATACTTAGGTGCTAAGTAAATATCATATGGAATAAAAGAAAACACAAATTAAAATCCACCAATTCTCTAAATAACTTAAAATTAAATAATCCTTTATGTTTAACTTAAACAATTCTAAACATTAGTTAATTGAAATTCTAAAGCCTAGCTAAGACATACCACACTAAGTCTAAGCCATATATTAGAATGCTAAGTCAACACTTCTAGCTTTAGGTTAGGATGGTGTATGTAATGATGTTGTATTTTATTTTGTGATGTATTATCTTAGACTGGGTGTTAGGATTGTGTTTCATAGATTGGATGTTAGGTAGTTCTTAGTCTAATACTTTTTTCTATAAGGGATCATACTAATGGGGCTACTAAAATAAATATAAATACTTTTACTTGCAGGTTGTGTATGCCCCTAAGCAATCCATGATTAGGACAGGTGGACTTGGTTACCCATGTGCAGAGTGTTAAGTCTAAATTATGAGATATAATTTCTTATGATGTATGTGTGTTTAGCTAATATATATTTTGCATGTGTATCTAAATTTTACTTTTTCATAAATATGTAATTTTTCACTAGGAATTAGGATTAGTGCTATGTGATTCAGTATGAGTAGTGACTAGAAGGCATAGTCCTGGGAGGCCTTGTGAAGCCTTGAAGCATAATCAAATCAAGAGGAAAGAAAGAAGAATGAAGAAGGAAGAAGTAAAAGACTCCCCCCCCATAGAATCTAATTTGATTTTCAATTGTAATTTTCTTTTGTAATTCGAGATGTATAAGGGTAGAGGTTGGTTACTTTATTTTCTCCTTACTATGGTGTGCAATTGTGACCTTTTATTTTTTATGGAATCTATATATATATTGAATGTTATGTTTAGATTGTGCAATAGAATTGCATCTTCTGCATAGTTTCTTAAAACTTGATGTTTGAATGTTTGGCCTAGATGTGGTAGGCTCTTAGGATAAAATTAATTTTTATACCCTATTAATAACTCATAACTAAATTTTAAATAACTTTCAAACTAACTTTAAAGTCTAGGATATAATGAATATAATTAAAAGATTTAGCAACCCCTTAGTTGAAAGTTGAATGTCAAGCATTATGCATATCATATTATTTCACTCTTGAAATAATGAGGGCCTCTATTCTTGCACTTTAGGGAACACAAAACCTATGAGAGCACCCCCTCATGATGAAGATCCCTCTCACTCAATTTCATCATGCATTTAGGCATAAAATATCCCAAGCCTTTGTCCAAAATATTGTGTCAAAATGATATAATAATTTGTAAAATTTTGCATTTAGATTAAATCATATACTCATGCCCGTCATGATCTAGTCTCTTAGGAAGTAAGTTTAAGACTCTAGTCTCTTTCCAAATTAAAAACAAGCTTAGTTATCTTGCAATTTCATAAGACCGGCCTACATGGTTTTGAATTGTAGAAGGTGTTAGCTAGCGGCCTCTCTAGGTGGTTGTAAGTCCAAAAGAGTCAGACAGGTTTATTCTTTCTTGTGGGGGTAAACCGTTACGTCCCCTTTCGCTTAGATGTAGGTTGTTCTTCTAGCTTGTTCTAAAGCTTCCTAGATTTAAGAGCAGAGGTTGCTTGTTTTCCTTCATGCTACGAGCATAAATCCTCACCTCTTAGGCATTTTCACAATCTTGTTTTGATGGATTATAAGTCCTAGTATTCTAATAAAATTTCAACTCAAATTAAATAAACTCTCTCTTTCAAACATATAAAGTCTCACTATAGGATAGATTGGAGTGCTCATTATGCTTCTTAGTATCATGAGTGCTTCCTACTCATCTTCCTTTGGAATCTAAGATAAGTCTTTCCAATTGAACATTCTCACTTGATTTTCCAAAAATAACCAATTCAATGATAGCCTAACTTTGAATTCTTTGGAGATAATTGATTGACTACTTTAATTGAGAGTATTCTTAAGAAATCCTATTTCATAGGATGTAATTAACTATGAGGCTTTCCTTCATAGGGAATTAAAAAATTCAGCATAAAATAAATCCACTTTACTTTTTCATATAAAGTAGGGAAATGATCTCCGGTATATACGAAGATTCCTCTACCTTAGGAGTCCTTATTAGTTGATTAGGTCTATTGTAGGGTAATGTTTCTATCTTTTGAGATAGCACATCATACCTTAATGTCATACCTGGTCATTTTAATAAGTACCCCCTAAGTAATCAGTGATTAATAAGCTTTAATTAATCAAATTTTGATGTTTGGAATGTTAATTAATCTTTAAATTAATTAAAAGGGGTAATTAAGGTTTGAATTATCAATTCCCATAATTACCTGGGAAATAAATTCCAAGAAAATTATGGGAGGTAGAGGCCATCCCATTGAATTAACACACAAAGTTTGAAATTAATTGCCCAAGTAAATAGAGCTTAATTAAGCTAATTAAGCATATATTCAAACCTTAATTAAGCTTTAATTACTATTTAAAATTTAATAAAAATATTTTTACTTAAATATCCTCTATTTCACCTTTAAAACTAGTATTTATTTGTATTTTTTTAGATTTTTTACAATTAGTTATGATTTTTTAAAGTTTCAATGATTAAAACTCATTATTAAGCCTTAATTAAGCCTAGTCCCGTCGATGCTACGTGAACCGCTGACATGGCGCACTTTCCACATGGCATCACGAGATTGGTTATTTAAAATCATCCAAGTCAGTGCCAACATGGCGGCGACAGACACACTTTCATCCCCACCGTCCGATCTAAGATCGAATGGCAGAGATTAATACCATAGTTTCCTTAGGATAAAATAGGAATTAATCTAATGGGAGATCACGTACATCCATTCTAATCTGTTGAATGGACAGTAGATGATCTATCATCCCCCGAGCGATGAAAGACTGACACAATCCACCTTTCTTTGCCCAAATTGAGCTCACTAGTGCTCGGGTAGGCTCAGGATCGATCCCACACCTTCATGGGGTTGATATACAAGGATCCAATGGTTAGATTCGCATGACATTAACATTTACTTTGAAAAGGCCTAAAAAATTTGGAAACTACTCAGTTTGTCAAAAAATACCTCATCGGAGCTTTGGATTGGCCATGAACCTACCAAGGTAGCTTTGCCTTGAAGAGGCAAAGCCTTATTGAGAAGATGACACCTTGAGTCCTCACCGATGGCTCTGTGGACCAAACATCCCAGAACCCTCGCTAGAGTTGGTCTAGGGAGGGCTTCCACTGCTTGACGCTTAGGGGAGAGTTTGTTTCACCTCGATAGAACTTGGTGAACTTATGGGAAGAGTTAATTGGAATGGGGTTGAGTTTTGGTGGAGATGGTCGGAGCTAAGCCTTGGTTTGGCATGGTTCCATCATCTCTGGCGATGGGAATGCTTAGGGGACTCAGGAGAAAGCTCTCGCAGCTCATCTGGAATTATTAGGGCTCCAAGGATGCTTAATGTATTGGATCATTGAGGTGGTGGGGGGGGGTGGGGGGTATACCCCCTCCTCCCTTGAATGAGACAGATAGGATTTCTTTGGCTTCTAGTGACCGTCCAGCCACCACAAGTGGTCGTGGGTGGCAGGGAGGTGCTGAGCTAGCTTAGTTTGGGTGGGGAAGTGAGTGGGAGTGGCTGCCATGGGAGGAGAAGTGGGAGTCCTTAGTTTCCAAGTGTCCCAATAGGAGGAAAGGGGTGAACTCACCACCATTTGGCTCATGATTGACCTAATCACCTTTAGGTCAGGTGAGCTAGTGTCCTTCTTGCTTAGGTGGAGGCTTAAGGGGCAGCCATGTGGAGGAGAGTAGGTTTGACCAATCAAATGTGGTATTTGTCCCATTTGGCCAGCTTTATCCATTGGGTTTTGGGTCAATTCTAGTCAAGCATGGGTTGGGTTGGATTTGGTCTGACCCATGGTAACCTAAGGAAGGATTATTACAAATTTCAATGGGTTTGGGCTTGGTTTGAATGGGTTTGGCTCAATTTGATTCATGTTGATAAATTGGTCAAATTGGGTCAAACCAAGGCTTGGGTCAAGTTCAAATGAGTATTTGGAATATTTTGGTGTAATTGGTTTAGTTCAATTTGGCTTGGATTTGATTTTGGCTCATTTGAATACATATGGGTCAAATAGGTCAAGTTGACCAATTTGGCTAAATTGGCTTCAGTTAGGCATTAGTTTAGGTTCAATTGATCATTTGAAGATGATTGTAGGCTTTGATTTCTATCAATTTGGATTTAAGAATGATTTAGGTCAATTGACCTATTAGGCTTTGATTTCAATCAATTTGGATTTAAGAATGATTTAGGCCAAATTGACCTTTAGGTCAATTTGTGCTAAATGAGTCAATTGAGTTAAATTGGTCAAATTTAGTTTAATTAAGGCTTTGATCATGTTTAATGATCAATTTATAATGAACTTGAGGCATTGGTTGCAATCAATTTGGATTATATTTTGATTTGATCTAATTTGGCTCTTTAGGTCAAATTGGGTCAACTTGGGTCAAAAGGCCAATTGGATTTGGTTTGGTTCAATTGATGGTCAAGTCATGTTCAAGGATTGATTATAGGTTGGTACGAATCAATGATTTCAATTAATTTGTCTTAAGATGAGATTTGGCTAATTTGGTTCAAGTAGGTTAAGTGGGTTGATTTGGTCAAATGGCTAAGTTGTCTTAGTTTGACCCAATTGATTGAAACTGATCAATCAAGGATGATCAAAAATCATTGTAGGAGGTTTTGATTGGTTTGGTTCAATCCAATTTGGGTTGGATTGAAATTTTGTTCAAATGGGTCTTTTAGGTCACTTTCGGTCAAGTTAGTCTAATGGGTCAATTAGATCAATTTAGGGTTGAATTAAGTTTACTTGAGTTTGTATATTGATTTGGGATTGGTTTATGGCTTTAGTTGCAATTTATTTGTGTTCAACTAGATTTTTTCTCATTTGAATACTTGGGTTCAAATGTGTTAGGTTAGGTTTGATTGAATTGATTTTGGCTTGTATGGTTTTAATTGTAGATTTGATTTGGTTTGGAATGATAATTAAAGGATTGAATGATTTATGAGAAAATCAATTGAATTTTATTTAGATTGAAATTGAAATTCAATTGCATTAGATTGTAATTGAGTTGATGTTGGAATTTGGCTAAGGTGATAGGCATAGATTATGGTTAGGTTATAGGCTAGGTAGGTTTCCCAAAGTCCTAAGGCATGGCCTAACCCTATGGCTAATCTTTCTAAGTCTCTAGGTTTAGGTTAAGTGTTCACTTAGCCACTAGAAGTGTCTTGTGACTAAAGAGCTCTTAATGTCTAGAAGACTCCTAAACCTATGATAGGAAGATTGGATCCTCACTCCAAAAGTGAGGTCAACATTAACCCTAGCTTCAAGCCATTCTACTTGAGTGAAAACTTTTGTAAGGGAAAGTTCATTAAATAGCCTAACTTAGCATACAAGCCTCACATAAAAATCAAAATCATATCCTTAAAGATATTATGTTTATTTCTTTTTTATGTTTGCTTAATATTTTGTAGCATCCAAAATTTACTTTGTGTTTATTGAATGCTAGTTATTTTTAAAATTTGTGCATCTCATATGTGTTAAGTTTAGTTCACTTATCACATAATTTCTTTTATATTTTCTTAATCTATTAGTTTAGACTAACTAGAGGACTTAACTAAGAGAGTATATGTATATGAGATGTGAAGAGAAATTCACTAGGGTAGAAGACCTTCTCACGAACCTCACCACACAAATTCAAATATTGAGTACTAGGTTTCAAATCCCACAAACTATCTCACGTCTGGATGACATAGAACCTATAGGAGAGGAAAACCTCAAACTTCCTAGAGATGAATATCTTATGATAAGGCCAAATCTAAGGAATACTCTTAGACAAGACCATCTCAGAGTCTATCAAATATTACATGAACCTGTGGTATTTTATTTTAAATGCTGAGTAAACACCATGCAGATCTCTTTCCTAGTCTCTTTCCCAAATCCATTTCATTTTTAAAAGGATTAATTAAGATGGTAATTAATTAAGTGTTTAATTGATTAATCAAATGGTTAAATCAAATCAAATTAAAATGCAAATCACATCAGATAATTAATAATGAAATAGAGGGTTCCTCTTTATGTGTTTAATAGCATAAAGACCCTTAAAGAAATTATGATTAACCCATAAGTGTGGGAAAATCATAAAGTACTTAATTAGATTCTTTAACATAATTAATATTTAATCATGAGTCAATTGCATTAAGTCCTTTAGGAGCATTACAACTTTACTTTTCTCACATGTTCATATCATTTGTGGCTCATGATTAAGTGAATAATTAAATTAAAGATGCATGGGGAAGGGTAATTAAGTGACTTGCTTAATGATTCAACTTAATCAATTCATAAAATTCATTTAATTATCTTTCCTTGAACCAATTTCGATTACTAACATGGGAATGGGATTAAAATATTAAATAATTTTTCTCCTCTTTAAGTTTAACTCAAACTCAAAATCAAATTAATATTGAGCTTTGGTTTTCTTTAACTAATTTTATTTAATATTATTGTCCTTAATCATTCCTTCCCAATCATGTTAAATGTTGTATGTTATATGATTCCATGCATTCATATTTTCAAATCTAAATGAATTAAATATATTTTATTTGTGTAAGCTTGCATGTGTTGGCTTAACTTAGTGATATGTGTGGCTATTATCACTAATAAATTCAAATCTATTTTCCAAAGCTTCTAAATTGATAGTAACATATGGAATGATGATAGTTATAAACTCATATAGGATTTTCATGTGCTTATAACTTAGTTATGTGAATGTAAAGCTCTCTTTCTTGAATTCATATATAGATTTACATAGGTTTGAATGTCAATAGTTATATAGCCTGGACATCCCAGGAATATCAGGCTTTAAGTAGCCCCAAGGAAGTCATTTAATTATCTCACTTCCCTGGTTAACAAAGGCACGTACCCATTTGATTTCATTCTTATGTATTTTGGTATTAGAATTTGGTTAAAGCTTTAATTCATGTGCATAAATATTTTGATCAATGAAAAATACAATCTTTGCATGGTATTTATTCTTCTAATTCATGTATACATTACTATGCATCTAAGATAGAAAATATATAATATGGACATCCCAAAAATACGAGGCTTTAAGTAGCCCCAAGGAGGTCATTTGATTATCTCACTTCTTTGGTTAACAATGACATATTTACTTACATCTTTTATACATATGAATATGTATATGATTAAATAATGAATACCCTCTATTTTTTTATTAAAAATACATTCATTCATAATTACCTAAGTCACTAAAACATGTAGTATGTGGATGTAAAGCTTCTTTCCTTTATTCATATATATGAATCTACATATAATTGAATGTTAATAAGTATATAGTCTGGACATCCCGGGAAGATGAGGGTTTAAGTAGCCCCAAGGAAGTCATTTGATTACCTCACTTCCTTGGTTAACAAAGGCACATACTTATTTAATTTCATTCTTATGTATTTTTGCATTATAATTTAGATAGAGCTTTAATTCATATATATATACAAATAGTTCAATTAAGAGAAATATCACTTCTTACATGAGTTTCATCTTTATAGTTATGTATACATTAATACATATTTAAGATAACAAGTATTTTCTCTTTACATCCTGGGAATATGAGGCTTTAAGTATCCCCAAGGAGGTCATTTGATTATCTCACTTCCCTCGTTAACAATGTCACGTATTTGTTAATATCTTTTATACATATGCATGTATACCTGCTTAGTGAACAAAAGTCTTCTTTTTCCACTAAGTATGTATGCATCCTTCATCATTTAAGTGTGCCAAAATATGTTGTATGTATAGATATGTTAAATGCTAAATCATGTGCATGTTACATGTGATGGGAAGAAATGGCTTGATATATGTCATGTGAAAGTAATTCAATTAATGTTAAGTTACCTTTCATATCGAATAGGATTATTTAAAGTTAACCCAAACTTAATATTAATAAGAAAATACTTAATAAGCTATTCACTAAAGAGAAATAAACCAAAGAAATGAGTTTTAGAAAATGGCTTTTAAGGTAGGGATGAAAGGGGCGAGCTTCTTTCTTCTTTTTATAACACTTAGATGCTAAGTGTAAATCATATGAAACAAAACCAAAATATAAATTAAAATTCACAAGTCAACTAAACAACTTGAAGTGGAGCCAACCTTTATGCTAAATTAAATTCTTTCACACTTAAAAAATCATAACTCCAATGCTTGGTTAAGACATACTACATAAAGCCTTAGCACACACATTAGAATTAAGCCACCACTTCTAGTACTAAGTTAGGATGGTATACATATGATGTATATTTTATTTTATGATGTGATATTTTAGACTAGATGTTAGGGTGTATGCCTCATAGATTAGATGTTAGGCCAATATTATCCTAATCATGTCTTCTACAGGAGACTATGTTTGAGGGGTGTTGACCTCATTTTTAGAATGAGTCTTCAACCCCTCCATCTTAGATATATGACTCCTCTTAGATTTTAAGAGATCCTTAGTCTAAGACACATCTAGTGATTAGGTGGATGCTCAACCTAACCCTAGAGACTTAGAAGAGTTAGATATAGGAGTAGGTCATGCCTTAGGGGTGTTAGGAAAATTTGCCTACCCTATAGCTTGGATGACTTTCCTTACTTTGTTCCTTCAAGACAAACTCCAAATCAAACCAACATGAAACCTAAATCAATTTTAGCCTAATTTATTTTCTCCAAACTCAAATCAATGCCATAGGATTGAAACCCATGACTAAAATTCCCAAGTTCAAAATATTTCCTAAGTCTGTAATCCTCTCTTAAGGACTTAACCTAAATCATCTTCAAATCAATTCAAATTCATAAAATTTTCACGTAACTCATTTATATTCTCATTTATATTCACATATATAAATGAAATATAAATTTAAATTAATCAAATCAAATCCAAAATTCAAATTCCTAATCCAAAATCTTTTTTAAGTCCTTAATTTCCCTCTTAAGGACTTAGCCTAGATCATGTTTAAATCAAATTAAATTCATAAAATTTTCTTATAACTCATTTATATTCTCATTTGTATTCACATATATAAATGGAATATAAATTCAAATTAATCAAATCAAATCTAAAATTTAAATTCCTAATTCTAAATCTTTCCTAAGTCCTTAATTTTCCTCTTAAGGACTTAGCCTAGATCATGTTTAAATCAATTCAAATTCAAGAAATTTTCTCATAACTCATTTATATTCTCATTTATATTTACATATATAAATGAAATATAAATTAAAATTAATCAAACAAATCCAAAATTCAAATTCATGATTCCAAATCTTTCCTAAGTCCTTAATTTTCCACTTAAGGACTTCACCTAGATCATGTTTAAATCAATTCAAATTCATGAAATTTTCTCATAACTCATTTATATTCTCATTTATATTCACATATATAAATGAAATGTAAATTCAAATCAATCAAATCAAATCCAAAATTCAAACTCCTAATTCAAAATCCTTCTTAAGTCCTTAATCCTCTCTTAAGGACTTAGCATAAAAATCATCTTCAAATCACTTCAAACTCATGAAATTTTCTCATGACTCATTTATATTCTATATAAATGAAATATAAATTCAAATCAATCAAACCAACTCCAAAAATTAAACTTAAATTCAATCAAAATCCAACCTAAGCCATTCAAGTCAAATTCTTGAACTTAGCCAAATCAAGCCAAACTCTTGATTTTTATTCATGATTCAATCAATCCTTCATGGTTAAGAGGTTTTATGCCAGGTAGATCTACTATGTATGCTATACATTTGTTAAGAGGTTTGATGGAGAAGTATAGAGAAAGTAAGGAGGATTTACATATGATATTTATTGATTTAGAAAGCTTATGATAAAGTTTCAAGAGATGTTCTTTGGAGAGTTCTAGAGCAGAAATTAATATTGGCTATATTCAAGTCGTTAAAGATATGTATACTAGAGCTATTACTTGTGTCCAAACACAAGGAGGATTGACAAAATATTTTCCCATTTCAATTGGATTACATCAAGGATCTTCTTTAAGCCCTTATCTCTTTGCTAGTTATGGATGTTCTTCGGCATTTACGGAAGATGTACCTTGGTGTATGATTTTTGCTAATGACATTCTTCTTGTTGATAAGACTAGAGAGGGAATCCAAGAGAAACTTGAATTATGAAGGTCAACATTAGAGTCTAAAGGTTTTCGTTTAAGTAGATCTAAAACTGAATATATGGAGTATAATTTTAGTTGTAGAAGTTCTAGTGGTAGTGTTGTGACATTAGGTGAACAAGTAATTAATAAGAGTGAGAAATTCAGATATTTAGGCTCTATTGTTCAAAATAATGGTGAAATAGATGGAGATGTTATTAGTAGAATTCAAGTTGGATGGTTGAAGTGGAGGAATGCATCTGGCTTGTTGTGTGATAGAAAAGTTCCACTTAAACTTAAGGGAAAATTTTATAAGATGGTGGTAAGACCTACAATGACTTATGGTGCAGAATATTGGCCAATAAAAGAGAAGCATAAGACTAAGTTAAGTGTTACAGAGACGAGGATGCTCAAGTGGATGATTGACTTTACTCTTAGAGATAAAATGCGAAATGAATATGTTCAAAAAAGTTGGAGTAGCTCCAGGTGAATAAGATTAGAGAGTTTTAGATGGTTTGGCCACATAAAGCGTCAACCGTCCGATGACCCGGTTAAGAGAGTAGATGCATTAAATTTGCCTTATGTTAAGAAAGGTAGAGATAGACCTAAAAAGACTTGGTTAAGATGTATAACAAATGACCTTAGTATACTTGAATTAAATGAGAATTTGACACATAATAGGACACAATGGAGATGAAGGATTCATCTAGCCAACCCCACTTAGTGGGATAAAGGTTTGTTGTTGTTGTTGTTGTTGTTGTATTCAATCAATCCTCCAATCATGAATCCAAATATAAATACAAACTTCAATCACTTAACCAAAACTCAATTCAAAAATCAAGCCAAAATCCATTTCATGTTCCCCCTTTGAGCTTGAAATTGTCAAATGAATCAAAATCTATTTGACTTCAAACCACTTGCAAATGGATTTATATTTCAATCATAAGTCCATATGTAAGTTCAATCATACTCAAATCAAGCTTTGACCAAGCCATTTGACCCACTTAGGTTCACTTGACCCAAAGTAACCTAAAGTACCCTTATGAACCAAATTCGAATCCTAACCAAATTGGATTGAATCAAACTCATCAAAGCCTCTCATCATGATCAACAATCATCATGAGATGATCAATCACTCAAATTGGGTCAAACCAAGCCAAACTGGGGTTGACCAAGTCAACACTTAGCAAAATGAAACTCAACATGGCCAAAATCCACCATAGGCCAAATTGATTGAAACCAATGATCTAAGTTCATTCATGATCAATGTTTGAACATGACCAAGTCAACATTTGATCCTAACCTATTGGTCACTTGACCCAAGTTGACCCAACTTGACCTAAAAGTAAAAATGTGTCAAAAATTTGATCTAAGCCAAATTGATTGAAACCAATGGGTCAAGTTCATTCTAAATCACTTGTTGAACTTGAGCAAAGCCTCAATTAGCTAACTAGACCTAACCTAGCCCAATTGAACTTGAACCCAACTTGACCGAAAGGGTCATATTGAGCCAAATTCTAACTTAACTTTTGATTAGAAACAAAGATATCAATCCACTTCATGACTAAAAACCTAAACCTACCCATGACCTAGTTCAAATAGGTCAAATGGGTCAAATTGGTCATCTTCACCCATTTGACCAAAATGAAGTCATATGAACCAAATTCAAACCTAAACCAAATTGAATCATACCAAAGCCACCAAAACATTTCAAATGGTCATATAAACTTGACCCAACCCTTGGTTTGACCCAATTTGACCAATTGGTCAACTTGACCCAAGTTGACCTATTTTGACCTAAATGGATCAACATGAGCCAAACCATACCAAATGAACTCCAAATCTAATGAAATTTGGCCAAACCTATTTTCTCAACATACCAAACATACCCAAATTTAAAAATCAGCCAAATGGCCATTTTACCTCTAGGCCATAGGATAAATTTTGGCCAATTTCACTTGGAATTTGGTCAAATCCTCTTCATACCCACTTGGCACTCTCCTAGTAGACCAAGTGAACACTAGGGAGGGTGGTACACCCAATCAATGGTTTGGGTCAGCCAACGACCTTGGCCAAATCGACATACTTTGAAATGGCCGCATGGGAATCTTCCTTACACTCAATTTGAGCACATGGCCATTTCACGATTCCACTCCCCTGCCAAAACTGAACTCAAGGACACTCCTAACAACCTAACAAACCATTTGAATCAAGGCAATTGGATCAAAATGGCTTCTCTTTGCTCAATCGTCCAATTTCCAAAGGGGGAGATTTACTCCCCTAACTCATTTGAATTTTCATAGAGCCATTATTGATTGAAGCATAGGAAGCCAGACGATCCATTTGCAAGTGATCCAAAGCTTCCTAGAGGGAGATTGAAAGTTCATCTTCTCGATTTTCATACACTAAAAATAGGGGAGCTCAGCTTGATTTCCAATTTGCTCTACACTCAACCTCAGCCTAATTACTTTTGCAAGCACTCTTAGGGGACCAAGTCGAGCTCACCTAAGTTCTTTCCCAAGCTCCAAAGGCAAAGGAAGGGTGCCCTAGACCAAAGTCGAGCTCACTTGGAGGAGGAGTTGGTCCATAGGAGAAGTTACTCAACCTCAACCCTTCAAACTTTAAGCAAAGCTTCGTCTCAACCAGACAAAGCTTCTCCAAGAGAATCGAGTGCCGGTAATCACCTCTAGTGAGGTTAGCCATTTTTTTGAGCTTAATTTCAATGTGTGTTGGACCTTTGTGAAAGGAATTTTAATCCTGTGAAATTTTTGCCGTTAGATGTGCTTGCCATTAGGTTTAGATGGTGTGGCTAAATTTTAGTCCAATCCGAGCTCAATCGAGCTCGGATCTTACCCTAGAACATGGACGACCTCCATTACTCATAGGAGATAACAGGGACTGATCTCTGGTCATCCATCTGCACATTTTGGATGGACTGCTGAGATTAAAATGTGTAATATATTTATTTATTCCTCTAATCCATGGCTTTAATCTCAATCATTTGATCCTTGATCAGACGACTGAGGAGAAAGCATGTAACACCATCGCCATGCAGTGCTATGATGTGACATTTTAAATATCCAATCAGGTGATGATGCGTGTAAAGAACTTGCCGCGTCAGCCGCATGTGTGGCTCCAGCGGATTAATAATGTGATTAGTGAATTATTTAATTCCTAATTAATCTCTTAAATTTCTAAAATTCATATCTCAACATAGAAAAATAAAAAAATAAGAAATAAATTGCATTAGAAAGATAATTGAACATAGAATATTCTAAAATTAATTTTGATTAATTTTGAATAGTTTATTTCTCTAAATTTGGGTTTTATTAGGAATATTAATTTTCTAATTACTCTTTAATTAGTCCACTGATTAATCCCAATATTCTTGGGTGTAATTAGAGGTATGACTTTTGCCTCCCCTAATTTTCTTGAGATTTATTGGTGGCTTAATTAAGATAATTCCTAGTTTATTTCTTAATCACTCTCTTAATATAATTAGACTTAATAAAGGGTATAATTAGTGATTTAACCCTCTGATTGAGCCAATTAAGTTTTGATTAAGTGAATGTGAGGTTTAGGAAATAATTTTGGGATACTCTCCTTAAGATATTCCTTAAACCCCCTTTATTCCTTAATCTTACTTTAATTAAAAGTTAATTCACTAATTATCCCCTTAATTAATTTCATAAAATTTTAAAACTTTCTAGAACTCAATTAATTCTTCATGGGTAGATGCTTAGGTGTTCAAAAGCCTAAGTACAATTAAGGAAATCAAAATTCAACTCATATGTGTTAGGGGTGTTTTGAAATTTCTTAAGTTAAACCCCTTAGCTTAATTAATCATTAATCATGAGCCAAATTGCATTAGGCCCTTTTCCTCCTAGGTGCATTGCTGATTTAAATTCCTTGTATAATTTTATGTCATCTCATTGGCTCATAATTATTTGATTAACTATGCTAAGGTGGTGTAGGTAAGGGGTAATTAACATGTTTAATTCATACCTTAATTTAATCAAAATATAAAATGAATCTAATCACCTAAAAATTGAACAAAAATATCAAACACATGTTGGAATGGGTTAGGGATAGCAAACTCACCTCACATTTTTAAAATTAAATCTAACTCAAAATCAAACAAAAATACAATTAAACAAACTTTGATTTGCTTTAAGCTTTCTTATTTCATAAGATTGTCTTTAGGAATTAATTAAGGTGAATGTGTTTACATGCTTTCATTAATTTAGTTCTTTCCTAACATGCTAAATGTGTGTGTCATTTGATTTCATACATTCATGCTTTTCAAAAATTATATTTAAAATGAAAATATTTCCTTTATATCAAATTGCATGTTTTGGCAAAAGTAAGAATATGAGTGGCTATTATCACTATTAAATCCAAATTATTTTCACAATATATGAATCAATTATCAAAATTGAAAGTGTGTTACTTATATCTTACTTATAAGCTTTCATCTGAGTAAAATATAAGGATGTGCTTAGTGTAGTCTTCCTTCTCCTCTCTTTTGCTATAGTTTTGAATACGATTTGGCAATGTGTATAGTTCATTTGAAAAGAATACAATACTTACCTAATTCCATTTTGTATTCATTCTTATGCTATGAATTGAGTAGGACGCCTACACTTACATATATAAATTGCATAAACTAACCAAAATAAAATAAATACAAACTTTTGCATCTTTCTTTTCCATTCATTTCTTTTGTACACATGCTTGTATTTAAGGAAAGTGGTATATTAGTCGGACAACCCAGGTTGAGGCTTTAAGTAAGTAGGTCTTGTACCTTACCCCAGTTAACAATGGCGTCGTACTCACTTATGTCTTTCATACATTCATATGTGCATGTGAAAATTGGATAAGAAAACCCTTTGCTACTTAATGAAAATCATGCATCATAAACATTCAAATTTTCTTAAGTAACTTATTTAGCATGCATCATAAAGTGTACTAAACATTCCCATTTGGTATGTATAGATATGCTTAGGATTCATTCATATGCATGTTATACATGTTGGGAAAGAAATAAAGTGATGTGTGTTTTGTGATCTTAACTCACTTTATTTAATCTTAAAATATCTTTCTTTTTGAATAGGTTTGTTTAGAGTTTATCTAAACTTAGGATTAATTAAAACACATAATAAAATATTCACTAAACAAAACTAAAATATGAATCCACTTTAGAAATTACTAATGTTAGGGAAGGAAAGGGAAGTTCTCTTCTTTTTCCCTCTCTTTATAACTTAATAATTAATTGTAGGATTCACTTGAACCCAATCAAAACATAAAATAAAATCAACCCAAAATAACTAAACCACTTAAATGAAATCCACCTCTAAGTTGAACATTCTTCACACTTAGAAAATTCCAACTTAAAGCCATAGCTAAGCATACCACACAAACCTCTAAATTACACACATTAGGCTATGTCACCACTTCTAGCTTTAGTTAGGGTCGTGCATAGTTTGATGTTTGCTTTTGTTTTTTGATATGTGTTTTAGTCTAGATGTTAGGGTGAATGTGCGTAGGATGAATGATAGAATGATTTAATCGAATCATTATTTTTTGCAGGGGATTGTGCTTAAGGGGCGCTATAATAAATAAAAATATAAATACTTTTGTTGTGCAGGTGTTTATACACCTAAGAATAATCCAACATATTTGGTGGACTTAGTCACCCATGTGTGGGGTGATAAGTCCAATATACATGCTTGAGATTTGTGTGGTTTGTTTAACTAATCTTTATTTTGCAAGTTTAGTTTTCTTTTGTAATTTTATTAGGATTTTGAATTTTATTGTTATGGGAATTAGGATGAGCATTGGTCATAAGATCTCATCTTATGTAGCCTTTAAACTTTAGCAACCACCTTCCAACCATCTAAAAGAAGGAACTAAAGAAGAAAGAAGAAAAGAAGAAGAAAGAAGAAAATAAGAATGAAGAAATGAAACTTGAAGACCCCCATAACAATAAGTTTCTAGCTTAATTGTACTTAATTCATTTGTAATCCGGGTTGTATAAGGGTAGAACTCAGCTGTACAATTTGTTTTCGGGTCTGTGCGGTGGTGCACGATCACAAATGGTCTCTTATTCTTTTATGTTAGCTTTATAAATTGATCAATGATTCATTTAGCTTATACATTAAGATGGCATCTTTTTCTTAGTTTCTTCCTTGCTTGATGTATGGCCTGAATGTGGATTAAGCTCTTAGAAAAAAATAAATCTTCTACCAAATTTAACAATTCAAAATTAAAAAAAAAAACTCATAACCTCACCTAAAGCTTAGGCTAAAATCAAGATAAAAGAATTAGCAACCCTTAGTTGGATGAGTATCTTTTATAAATGCATATTATTTTCACTCTTGATTGGAGGGCTTTCACCTTTGCCAGAGAAACTTGGCTTGACCTTTGAGAGTCATGATGGAAACACACCTCATCCCTTCTCCTGGTTTTGGCTAATAATCTCATTTCTCATGCATTAAGCATATGAATCCTATAAGCCTGAGTCAAATGATTATCCAAAAATGAAAATAAAATGTAATATAATTTGCATTAAATTTAGATCATTTGAGGCATACCCTTACATGATCTAGTCTCTTTAGGGAGTGAGTTTAAGGACTTAGTCTCTTTCTAAATAAATAACTAGTATCTTGCATAAAACATATATGCTACATGAATTTAAAATTGTAGGAGGAGTTAGTTAGCGAACTCCCAGTGGTTGTAAGTCCAAGCGGTCGGGTGGTTTGTCCCTTTCTTGTGGAGTAAATACCCATTTTGCCTTAGATTTAGGTGTGCTTTGGCCCTCACCAAAGCTCCCTAGATTTAGGTTCTAAGGTTGCTTCTTCTTTCCATGAGTCTTAAGCATTAATTCTCACTTCTTAGGTATTTTCATAATCTTGTGTTATGGAATCATAAGCCCTAAACTTCTAATAAAAAGTCAACTTAAATAAATTAAATCAATTTTAAAAATGTAAAGCCCAACCACAGGATAGTTTGAGATGCTCGCTAGGTTTCCTAGCATTGTGAGCATCTCCTACTTATCTTCATTTGTCTTCGATAATAACTCTCTCTTTGATCAATCCTATTTGATCTTCTAAAATAAATTCGATTGATAGTCCCTACTTGAAATCTTTGGAGATAATGATCATTTACCTTAATGAGTATTCTAAGGCATCTCATTCCTTATGATATAATTAACTATGGGGCTTGCCCATAGAGAACTTAATGAACCTAGTTTAAAATAAACCCTACTTTACTTTTTCATGTAAAGTAGGGGAAGAATCTTTGATACACATGCAGACCTATTGTCCTTAGGAGTCCTTGTTGAGGTGATTAGGTCCATTGTAGGGTGGTTCCTTCTATCTTTCGAGATAGTACACCTCTCCTCAATGTCATACCCGATCACCCTCAATAAGAACATTTGTGGATCTATGTGGTGTCAAAATTACATAGAAATAAGAAGATGTATATTTTCACCTTCATTTTATCCTGCATAAAGTGAATTTGGAAGTATATATTTTTATTCTTTAGAAATTCATATATAAAAATTTCACCGCAAGGGGTTACTTAAAAATAAATATAAATTCTTTTCTTGCATGTTTCTTATGCCCCTAAGCATAATCCAAGTTTGGACAGGTGGGCTTGGTTACCTGTATGTAGGGTGCTAACTCTAAATTATAGATATAACTGCTTGGAATTGTATGTATGTTTAGCTAACCATTATTTTGCAGGCATAGTTAAATTTACTTTTCCTATATAAATATAATTTCTACAATAAAAATTAGGATTAGTGTTATGGAGGATGAGGATGAGTAGTGCCAGAAGGCTTAATCTTGGTGTGGCCTGTGATTCATTTGGAGCACAATCAAATCAAAAGGAAGTGAAGGAGGACATGATGAAATGAAGTAAAGAAGACCCTCATAGCATTTATTCCATTTGTAATTGTAATTATTCTTTCATATTCCAGTTTGTATAAGGGTAGAGCTCGGCTACCCAATTTTCTATTTTCCAGGGTCATTAGCGATACCCGGTCGCACAAGCCTCTTATTCTTTTTACGGTAATCTATGAAAATTGTTTGATGTTATGTTTAGCTTGTGCATTAGGATTGCCTCTTTTTTATAGTTCCTTTATGATTGATATTTTAATGTATGGCCTATATGCAGTAGGCTCTTAGGATAAAAAAACTAATTTTTCTACCCCAAATAATTACTCATAATAAAATTTTAATTAACTTGTAACCTCAAAGCTATATGGTTATATGTCTCACATCATGCATGTCATATTCCTTTTTCCTTGAATATGGGGGATCTCCATCCTTGCACGATAAGGAAATGCTTGGCCTGTGAGAGCATCCCTTATGGTGGAGAACACCCTCTTCTCACTGATTTAGTCAACAACTTCATTTCATCATGCATTTAGGCATAAGAAATCCTAAAGCCTTTGTCAAAAATATTGTGTCAAAATGAAATAAAATTTGTAAAGTTTTGTATTTTTTTGACTAAGTCATATACTCATACCACTCATGCTCTAGTCTCTTAGGGAGTGGGTTTAGGACTTTAGTTTTCTTTCCAATTAAATAACAAGCCTAACTATCTTGTAATTTCATAAGACTGGACTACATAGTTTTAAAATGTATGAGGTGTTAGCTAGCAGACACTACAGGAGGTTGTAAGTTCATGTGGTGTTTATTTTCGATTATGTGTATGGGGACACCATGCAAATCTGAGGGTATACTTATTGAGTTGATCAGGTACGATATTAAGGAAGAGTACACTATCTCGAAAGATAGAAATCACTACCTTGTAGACTGTCACTAATGACTAAGGCATGATGGGTCTTCAATATACAAAGATTTTTTTCTACTTTACATGGATGAATAAAGTAGGGTTTATTTAAACTGGGTTCTAAAGTTTCCTATGAGGGCAAGCCCCTATAGTTAATTACATCCTAAGAAAGGTAAGTTCCTTAGGAATACCCTTGATTAAAGTAGGCAATTATTGTCTCTAAAGATTTCAACGATAAGACTATCAATAAATTGGCTATGTTAGAAATATTATTTATTTTTTTGGCTAATAATTAGGATAGATCAAAAATGAGAGACTTATTATCTAAGCCAAAAGGGAGATAAGTAGGGAGTGCTCATGATACTAGCAAACTTAATAAGCACTCCAATCTTTCTTATGGTTGGACTTTATATGTTTGAAATTGAGAAAAATTATATGTTTGAATTGAAATTTTATTAGAAAACTAGAACTTATAATCTCACAACATAAGATTACGAAAATGCCTAAGAGGTGAGGATTTATGCTTGTAGCCCAAATGAAACAGCTACCTCGGATCCTAAATCTAGGAAGCTTTGGTAAGAACCAAAGCACGTCCTAAATCTAAGTGAAGATGGGTATATGGTTTACCTGCACAAGAGAGGATAAACTACTCGATTGCTAGACTTATAACTGCATGGAGTGGCAGCCAGTTAACTCATCCTATGCTTTAAATCCATGTGGCTAAGTCATATGAATTAAAAGATAGTTAGGTTATTTTTATTAGAAAGAAAACTAAAGTCTTTAAACCCACTCTCTAAGAGACTAGAGCATGAGTGGTATGAACAATGACTTAGTCTATTGCAAATCTTTTCAAATTTTATTTGTTTTTTTGGACTCTTCATTTTGACAAAGGCTTTGGAATTTTTGTATGTCAAAATGCATGTTGAAGTGAGTTATGGGCCAAATCAAGAGAGAAGATGGTGAAGCTCCATCAATAAGAGTTGCTCTCATAGGTCAAGTGGTTCTCATGCGTACAAGAGTGGAGGCCCTCATTTTTGCAAGAGTGGTAGAAGATGCATGCATGATATTAGACATACAACCATACAGCTAAGGTGTTGCTAAATCATTTAATTATCTTGGTTTAATACCTAGGCTTTATGGTGAGGTTATAAGTTGTAGAAATTTAATTATGAGTTATAGTTGGGTAAAAAGTTCTACTTTAAGATAGACGAGGTCCTAATTTTGAAAATTAAAATGAATGTATAGAATATATGTTCTTAATATCAATTAATATTTTATAATTTAAATAAACATGTAGTAACTTAAACAAGATAATTTTTTAGAAAAAAAAGTAAATTTCAATCTTATTTTTATTAGTTTATAATATTTTCAATAGTTGATTTATTTTTTCCTAAGAGCTTAATCGCATCCAGGCCACACATCAAACACTAATCATAAAGAAACTATGAAAAGGCATGCCATTTTTAATGCACAAGCTAAACAAAACATCAAACATTTTATAGGTGCCACAAAAGAATAAAAGGTCGGTGCATTCGGGTACCACCGTACAACCCGAAAAGAAAATGGGTAGCCGAGCTCTACCCTTATACAACCTAGATTATAAAAGAATAATTACAATTAAGGATGAATACATGCTATGGGGGTTTTCAACTCATTCTTTATTTCTCTTTCATTTCTTCATATCTTTATATGATTTAATTTGCTCCACTTCAAAGGCATCACATGGCCTCCCAGGACAAAGCCTTCTAGCCAATGCTCATCCTTATCCCCCATAACACTAATCATAATTCCTAATTGCAAAATTACATTTAAGTGGAAAGAGAAAATCTAACTACACCTATAAAATAGAGGATAGCTAAATATACATTCCACCTAAGCAATTATATTTATAATTTGGACTTAGCACTCTACACATGGGTAACCAAGTCCACCTGTCCTAATTTGGATTATGTTTAGGGGATTAAGCAACCTGCAAAGAGAGCATTTATATTTATTTTTCAGCGACCTCTTAAGTGTAATCTCCTATAGAAAATATGATTAGACTAATCACGACCTACTATCTAATCTATAAAACATACACCCTAACATCCAGTCTCAAATAATACATCACAAAACTAAACATACATCAAACCACGCACCATCCTCACATAAGGCTAGAAGTGTTGACTTAATATAATGTGTGTATTAAGGCTTGTGTGGTATGTCCTAACTAGGCTTTGCTATAATTTTCTAAGTGTGAAGAGATGTAATTATGAAGGGTGGTTTCACTTTAAGTGGTTTAATTGATTTGTAAGTTTTACTTAATGTTTTTTTTATTTCATTTGATTTACACTTAACAACTAAGTATTATAAAGAGAGGAAAATATAGGATCACTCTCTTTCATCCCTATCTTAAATCACATCTAAAGTCAATTAATTAATCAATTCTCTTTAGTGAATGGCTTATTACATATTTGTAATTAATCATAAGTTTAGGTTCACTTTAAATAATCCCATTCAATAAGAAAGGCCTCTTAAGATTAATTAGAATTAATTACTATCACACAACACATATTTGTTTATTTATTTCCATCATATGTAGCATGCATATGATTAAGTCTTAAACATAACTATGCATGCAATTTATATCTTAGCACACTTAAATGATGAATGTAAGCAAATGTATTTAGAATTGATGTTTCAGTTAGTTGAATTATTTTTTCATATTAATTTAAAGCTTTATCTAAATTCTTATACAAAAGCATAAGAAAAGAGCATTAAATCATATGAATAATCAATCCAACCACTTGAACAAAATATGAATGCATGTATTTTTAATAGAAAAAAAAGGAGTTTTAATTCATTAGCTAAATACACATTCAAATGTATAAAAGTTTTAAGAAAATACATCACCATTGTTCTACACCAGGGGAACAAGGTAGGAACCTCCTTGGGGCTACTTAAAGCCTACATCCCCAAAATATCCAGGCTAATATACCTACTATTCTTAAATTCATATGGATGTATAAATAATTATAAGAATAGAAAACTATGCAAAAGTAGAGTTTGGTTTAATTGATTTATTTATGTGAATGAATTAAAGCTCTATCTAAATTCTAATGTCAAACTACATAAGAATAAAATCAAGCAAGTACGTCATCATTGTTTCGCACCAAAGGAGTGAGGTAAGAACCTCCTTAGAGCTACTTAAAATTCGATGCGTCCACAGGATGTCAATATACCTAATATTCTTACTTATACAAATCAACATATGAATGTAAGAAAGAAACTTCACTTCATACAATAGGCTTATATTCACATGTACCTCCTATGTATATATATAACTAAAGTAACAATGTGTATATATTATTATTCATTAATAAGCTTTTGAAAATATATTTACAATTTAATAGTGATAATAGCCACTCATATTTGTAATTAAGCCAACACATGCAACTTGACATAAAAAAATCATTTATTTTTAATTGATTTTTTAAGAAATGAATGCATGAATCAAGTGGCATGTAACATTTTATTATGATTGGAAAGAAATAAAGAGACATAAGCATGTAATTTCATTCAATCTAACTAATTCTTAAGGACAATCATATTAAATAAGCTTATTTAAAATAAACCAAAGCTTTTTATTAAGTTATTTTTGGATGTTTGATTTGATTTAGAGAAAAGAAGAGATTCAATCATTTGCTGCTCCTAACCCATTCCCATGTTTGTGAACTAATTTAGTTTAATGGAAGTGGTAATTAGGTTGATTTTATGGATCAATTAGGTTGTAAAATGAGTTAAGTCCATTAATTAACCCTTGTGTATGTTACCTTAAAGTAATTAATTAAATAATTATGAGCCAACATGATATGCATGTAAAATAACTTGCAATGATCCTAAGAAATGAAAGGGTCTAATGTAATTAGCTCATAATTAATAATTAATTAGATTAAGAACTAATGGCTTAAGCTTCCACATGTAGGTTAGTTTAATTTTTCTCAAATAGCTTTAAATTATTAAACACCTAAAGATCTACCCAAGAAACATAATTAGATGAGTTCTAGAATGATTATGATTTTAATTTAATTAATTAAATCATTTTAATTAATGAATCAAACCATTGATTAGTCTCAAATTAATTAGCTTCAAGTAAAGTGAAATGACCTTAAAGAAAAGAATGGGAAAGAGGTCTCAATCTCATTCCCCATGTCCATTCACTATCTCACAATGATTAACAAGCTTAATTAATGATTTCCTTGTTGTTTAGCATGTTAATTAATCACATAATTAATTAAGAAAGTAATTAAGATTAAGACAACCAATTTTCCTAATTAACCAAGCAATAAATTCTAAGAAATTTATGTGGGAGGTAGGGGTCATCCCATTAATCAATCTCAAAAAATTTAGAATTAATTGCTTGAGTAATGATAGAGTAATTAAGCTAATTAAGTTTTATATTAAACCCAACTTAAGTCTTAATTACTATTCAAAATTAATTAAAATTAATTTTAAATTAATCTCCTCTGAAATACCTTTAAAATGAGTATTTATTTGTATTTTTATAATTTTTCTATGATTTGTTATAATTTCTCAAAGTTTCAGTTGATTTAAATGATTTTCCACAATTTTTATAAAGTCCATTAATTTATTTTTACCATTTGAACTTTAAAATGCAATATCTTCCAATCCAAAAATCTATTTAACTTGAAATTTTTATGGTATATATATTTTAACTTCAATTTTAACCTCTAAAAATTTCAACTTAATATAATGCTTATTTTTGGTTTAATTAAAAAAAATTCATTTTTATTAAAACTCAAATTAAGCTCACAATATTTAGTAAAGTTTGGGGATTTTAGGTTTGTTAGATTCCCCTCAGAAAGATGAATCCAATGAGCCCTTATTTGTAATTTTTTGATAAGTATTTTATTATCTATAAATTTTTAAAGTTTCAAATGATTTTATTAATTTTTTAAAAATCAGAAAATATGCTAATTTTCCACTTAACACAGTCATCGCTAACGGGAACTGATGTGGCAAAAGGAGTGGGAAATAGACGATGATGTGGAGTTCGATTCAGACCGTCCGATCTCGGATCGGTCTAGATCGTCAGGATTGGGTGGGGAAACTCGCAGATTTGACACGATTTGGGTCGTCCAATCTCTGAACGGTGGGATCGGACTAGCGGCATCGCCCCAGTGGCGAAAATTGCAAGAATCGATGAACACTTCCTGGAAAATCTCAAAAATAGTTATTTTTTTGGCCAAATTGACTCAATTTCACGTCAATTTTCACCAAAAAATCTCTATATTTGTATTGGGACTAAATATAATGAAAATGCAGGCATTTTCTAAGAAAATTCCTAGAATCGCACAAAAATCATCACAAAAATAAGAATTCCTAAGGTCAGCTATGGGTTTTCTTTAAAGTTACCTCACCGGGAATGATTTATGGCAGAAGTGATGATCCAATCACACTCTTGAGTAGGGAAGAAGTCCTGGAATTAGCCTAGACCTTCGCCTTCACTTAGGAATAATGTATCTACTGGTGATCCCCGCTTTCTTGCTAGAATTTGATTTTGTTTGCTTTTGCTCAAAAATCAAGTGGGAATGATTGTTGGTTAGTTTAGGAGCTCTAGGGGATGAAAATGAGGGGAATATGATGAGTTTTGCTTCCTCTATTTTTTTGGTTTCAAATGTGGCCGAAAATCCCCTTCATTTTATGTTTTTTTGCTCCAAAATGGGTGTCCTTGGCTTGGGGTGGTTGGGAATGTAAGGGAATCCTCCTAGGTGGCTCATTTTGGTTGGCTAAGGCATGAGAAGTGGCTGCCATGAAGGACAAGTGGGTGTCCTAGCAAGGGGAGGTGGAAGTCCTTCATGCCAAGTGTTCGAATGGGAGATGTGAGGTGAATTCACCTCCCCATGAGTCATGGCTGCCCCAACCATCTCTTGGGTCAAATGATTAGTGTCCTTGGTGCTTAGGTGGATCAATCAATGAGTGCCAAGTGGCCAAGTAAGAGAAATTACCACTTGAGCAAGTGTCTTTTGTCATGGGATGCCCTTGACCTAATGACAAAGTGGTCATTTAGCATTGGATTTGATTTGAGCAGATTTGAAATGAGTCAAAAGTGAGTTGGACCAAATTTCATGTCATTTGGAGTCATTTGGTTTAATTTGAGTCAATTTTACCTATTTGGACCAAATTGGGTCAAACTAGGGGTTGGATCAAACTCAAATGATCATTTGGAGTGCATTGGTTCAATTTCTTTCAATCATTTTGGTTTAATTTAGATTTAATTTGAATTTTGGCCAATTTTATCCTTTAGGTCAATTTGGGTTAAGTTGACCAATTTGACCCAATTGACCAAATTGGCTTGAATCATAACTTGGATTAGGTTTGGTTGATCATTTAGAATATATTGTAGGCTTTGGTTAAGTTCAATTTGGATTTGATTGGATTTTTGGTTGATTTGACCCTTAAAGTCAAGTTGGGCTAAGTTGGGTTAGGTTGACCAATTGGTCAAATTGGGCTCAATTAAGGCTTTGGTCAAATTCAATAATCAATTTAGAATGAACTTGAGCCATTGGTTGACCAATTGGTCAAATTGCAATCAATTTGGTTTAGGTTGCAATTTTGCTAGCTTGGGTTCATATGGGTTAAAGGGTTGACTTGGTCAACAGGCTCGATTGACTTAGTTTGACCCAATTCATGATAATTGATTAACCTATGATGATCAACAATCATGACATGAAATTTGGATTGGCTTAATTCAATTTTGAGGAATTGAATTGGGTTCATGTAGGTTAAATTGGTCACTTTAGGTCAAGTGAGATAATTGGGTTTAGTTGGCTTGATTTTCAGTTGGATTTGATTTAGTTGAGTATATATATATATGGATTTGAGTTTGAGAGATAAATTCAATTGCAATTGGTTTGGATTCAAATGAGTTTTGATTCATTTGAATATTTCAAGTCAAATGGGCTAGGTTGGGTTTAATTTGAGTTGATTTTAATTTGGCTTGATAATTATAGATTTTATTTATATTTGGCTAAATGATTGAAGGAATGATTAAATCATGAAAAAATTCATGAGTTTTGAGTTGATTTGGATGTCATTTGGTTAAGTTCAAGGAAATGGCTAAAAAGGCTAAAATTTGAAATTTGATTTGATTTGGGTTGGTTTTGGTTATTTAGATTTATATTTCATTTATATTTGTAAATATAAATAAAGATATAAATGATTCATGAGAAAATCACTTGAGTTTGGAATTGTTTGGAAGCAAATTTGACCAATCTTAAGGATGTAGGCCAAAAGGGTTTAAATAGGGAATTGATTTAGTTTGATTTAGTTTAATTTAGTTTGATTTGATTTGACTCATTTGAATTTGGATTTCATTTATATTTGTGAATATAATTGAAGGAATGATTGATTTATAAAGAAATTCAATCAAGTTTGATTTGGTTTAAAGAGGGTTTTGGCTAAGCATATGAAGGTGGCTCATATGGCTTAAGAAGAGATTTTGAAATTTGAATTTGATCATGGGTTTCAATCATTTGATTTGGGATTGGTTTATGATTCGAATTGAATTGATATTTGAGAAGATCAATTGAATTGGGGTTGATTCAAATTTGGTTAAGGCTAAGTCCATAAGACAAAATCAAAGGGCTTAGGAAGGGTTTTGGAATTTGAATTTGAATTTGATCATGAGTTTCAATCATTTGGTTTGAAATTTGGATTTAGATTTGGTATTTGAGTTAAATTTGAGGTTTGGTTTGAGAAGGAAAGTATGGATTGAGTTTAGGCTATAGGGTTGGCAAGTCTTTCTAAGTCCCTAGGACACAACCTATTCCAGTAGCTAACTCTTCTAAGTCTCTGGGCTTAGATTAAGTGTTCACCTAGTCACTAGAAGTGTCTTAAGACTAAGGAGCTCTTAGCATCTACAAGAGTCTTAGATCTATGATGAGAAAGTTGAGAGCTCACTCCAAAAGTATGGCCAACAGTCTAGAAGTCGGACGAGTTTATTCTCTCTTGTGAAGATAAACCCTTGTATCCACCTTTAGCTTAGATTTAGGTCGTTCTTTAACTTGTGTTAAAGCTCACTAGATTTAGGATTCGAGGTAACTATTTTTCTTGGGCAACGAGCATAAATTATCACCTCTTAGGCATTTCCACAACCTTGTGTTAATAGATTATAAACCCTAACAATCTAAAAAATTCAACTTAAACAAATAAATCCTCTTAATTTTAAACATATAAAGACTCACTATAGGATAGGTATTCTCACTAAGCTTCCTAGTATCATGAGCATTCCCTACTTATTTCTCTTTGAATTCTAAAATAAGTCTTTCAATTGAATGATCATATTTGATTTTTTTTCAAAATACTAATCCTTTGATAATCTAGCCTTGAAATCTTTGGAGATAATAATTGCCTACTTTAATCGAGAGTGTTCTTAAAAAATCTCATTTCCTAAGATGTCATTAACTATGGAGGCTTGCCTCCATAGGGAACTTAAGAACTAGACTTAATATAAACCTCGCCTTACTTTTCCATGTAAAGTAGGGGAAAGATCTTTGGTATATACGAAGACCCATCATATCTTAGGAGTCCTTATTAGGTGATTAGGTCCATTGTAGCGTGATGACTCTATCTTCTGAGATAATACATCATATCTCAATGTCGTACCCAATCACTTTAATAAGTATCCCCTATGAACTGCATTATGTCCATGACATATTCCAAAAATAAACACCACTGCTAAGTAGGAAAATGCTAGGCTTTATAAGTGGAGAACTAGTTGGTGTTAACATAAATATTTATAGAATTTCCTACCACATGAATTTAGCATGTGTTTCTAAGTGAAATCACTAATTCTATAAAGAAAATTACACAAAATCCAAAATATATATATTAACTTTACTTGAATTTAATATGGATTATTTGTGAGCACCCTCATCACCCCAAACCTTTGAGTTCAGCCACCAAAAATTAGTGGAGATGGGATGATTGGAGAGTAAGGTGTCGTAGTGGATTATGGAGAAGAAATTCTCCAAGGATCTTTCACTCACAAAAGTGGAAGGGATACGAAGAAGTTTTACTCACCCAAGTAGAATGGTATTGAGGAGTTAATGAATCCCTCAGACGACTGGTCACCAAGCTCCAACTAAAGAGTTTTCACATAATTTCCATACAAAAAAGCTAAAGTCCTATCATTATGATAGAATAATAAGTTTTTAAATAAGTATAATGCTCTAAGGGATGCATCCCTTAAGGAGAAAACTACCAAAAAATTAAAAAAAAAAAAAGTTGGAATCTTCATTTCACAACGCTGAGGCACCACAATCTAGCACCAAGGTGCTAGCTTTTCTGTCTCCAAACACTAAATACCACAAAGTGTGGTGCTAAGGCACCATAAAGGCTGTGACATACCAACAACTTTATAATTTAACACATAAACTCACATATTTTTAACGACAACTCTGATACAACACTTAAACATAATTAAATATATCCATTACTACATAATACAACACATGAAATATAAATCCACAACACATAAAGTCTAATACAAGTTCTCTTAAGTTCAAGCTTTAGTTTGAGACTTTGTGACAGGTCATTTTCTCCTTTGATATTCTATATCATTAAGATATGTTGCTTATAGGTCTGATAATATTGAATTATTGGCATTGCATGATCTACTCTTATATGCATTTGAATCATCTTATTTAGGAGAGATCGTAAGACCCGTATTTTCTTCTTCTTTTTTTCTTTTAATCTCAGTCTTTCTTGAATTGCATCCAGACTTTGCGGTATGATTTTGAAATCTACTTAGGTGTAACTAGAAGGTGTCCCTTTCTAGATGGTTAAGTTCTAACATCAACCTTCAAGATACTCATTCCTTATAATTAGATGCCCTTCTCACTTAGACATTTTCTTTTAGGTATTTAGCGAAATATAAGTCATTCTTTGAAGTAAAATTGGATTTTTTTTTTTTTTTTTTTTGCTACTTTTATCCAACACCCCATCTTAAATTATAAGACCCATGTTTTCAACATCGCCATTAATATGTCGTACTATCACCCTTGATGTTATTTTTATATGTGATTACCCTTCATATTGTTGGACTCATTGAGACATTGCTTTGTAGATAATAAAAAAACTTATAACCCTTTAATTAGAATTATGAAAATAAATGAGCATCCTAAAGCAATAGTTTTTTAGAGTTCTCATACAAAATCTCTTATTAATTGAGGCTTCCCTATCCAATGCATCCCTAATAAGTTCTAAAATATAAGCAATCATATGACATAATAAGCTATCACAGTAAGACAATTAAGATATACAATACAATAGGGCCATCCATATTTTAAGGAGTATAAGCATGTTCAATAGCCTATGAAATTCATAATAGTAATTATTTGATAAGAAAAACTATCATAAATTATTCAAAAGGTCGAACACACTACTTCGCTTGATTGTTAATAGTTAAAATGATCAACTAGTTAATATCAAACTCATTCATATTTGAGTCAAAAAATTGTGATTTTGCCATTTTATTTTCTTTATGGATATTATTTTTTAGGCCTTTTAGGAGATATTTTAAAAGAAAAATCACATAAAAACATTTAACCTTCTTTGTCTAAAGGGCCATCTTATTATAAAAAAATAAAATCATATATTATTTATTTAAAAATGGAATATTACTATAGAATTTTATTATATGCATCCAATTTACAAAATATAGACCAAGTAGAAGCATATTTATATTGCAAGATCTTAAAATATGTTAGGTTGTAGGCATATGATAATATTGAATTATTTGCATTACATGATTGGTGCTTATATGCATTTGAGTCGTGTCTACTTTTCACGATCATAAGACTCATATTTTCTCTTCTTTAGTCATAACTTTTCTTACATTACATATAGACGATGTGGTATGATTTTAGAATTGGCTTTTGTATGGTTTAAAGATGTCCCTTTTTAGAGGGTGTAAATTCTATCATTAACCTTCATAACACTAATTTATTATGATTAGAAATTTAGGAAATCTAATATTAGGCTCTTTTTTCTTATTGGCTAATAACGTCCATGCTTACATAGCACACCTAAATTTTGATATTTACAAATATAATGTACATTTTTACCTTAAATAATGAATGAAAGTGCTTTTCTTGATGTAATGTTAAAAAATTAAATGTTATTTATGTAAATTTTAAAATTGATCTTAGATATGTAAATGTATAAGAATTGTGTTATGTATGTAAATGCACCTTTTTTTTTTATTTAAGGATTTCACAGGAGAGTAGAGGCAGCCGAACAGCAGAGTTCGAAAAGCTTGCCACATTGATTTTGTTACTTCGCTGCTGCTATTTCGCATATGGGAACCTGCAACTAGTTAAGTATTGCCTATGGACATTTAAAGTTAGCTGCACAAAATGGCTCAAGAGTGAGTCATTGAGAATAGATACTGATGATAGAGAAACACAGAATTTGTTCAAGCGGCTAACATCCTGGCAGTATCATCCATAAAGTTATGAGAAAAGAAAGGACTCTACAAATGATAATATTAAAATGAGACACACTACAAAGTTCATAACATGCTTATTGACAAACATATTTTGCTTGAACAAGGATACTAGCTACACATTCATGAAACTGAAGGAAAAGTCTCTTTTTTCTCTCTCTTCTGAAGAGAAAATCGATTAGGACACATGGTTGCCAATTGAGCTTCGTTCTCCAGTTTATCATGGTAAAATCTCACGACGATGCAGGTGATGTTGTCTCCACTGCCGCGAGAGAAGGCAGTTTCAGTCAACTTCCGTGCAGCAGCTTCTGGTTCTTCTTCTGCTCTGGCAAGTGAAATTGCATCCTGGCCAAAAGCATAGCAGCTTCAGAAACGATGAAGATAAATGTGTGAAATCATGGAACCTTAACAATTTGTAACAGGCAGAGAGCTAATATCCTCACAAATGATTAAAATTGCATCCTTAACAATGATAGATATTTCTTAACATTGTGGGATAGATATACAATTCAAAATAGATAAACTTAAATTATCTTTGCGTTAGGTGGTTAGAACAAATTCAAAACTTTACCAAAGAGAAGAAATTTTGTTTAGAATTGCTGTGTCCATGGTGCCTGCAGCAATGCAATAATTACAAATAGAACAAAATATTCCCAACTTTTGTGCAAATTGAGAGAATATTTCCAAATTTTTTTGATCAATGGAAAAATGTCAAATGCTGAGCTGGAGGCCCTAATTAATACCAATCAATGGATGCATCCATAAAAGATGATTAAATAATTTTCATATTTGTTAAAGTAAAGAAAATTCATATCATAATAACAGAAATATGGTTCCATTAATGCTTTCCAAAGATAATACCTTACAATAATATTATTTTCTTATAATAACTCTTCATTAAGTTGGAACGTATATATAAAAAAGCGCTTGCTTGTTTCAAATGTTAAAAGAAATTAAAAGAGCTCAGAGCTTCAATAAAAATATTAACCAATTATTCTTTACCTGATATATGAGTATTGGACCATTGGTGATCTTTGACAAAACTGTAACCCTAATGAAGTGATAAGTCAACTTCAACATGGTTAGTTCTCTCATGGAATATAAGATTGGTTGAAATGTAATTAGCTTCTTGATTATCGCACTTATAAAACATAGGCTGTGTGATATGGAAGTCAGAATCTTCTAGGGTTACATGCAAACTTAATGCCAAGAAAGCATTTTGGACATAAAAGATCATTGGTAACAAATACCTTAGATACTATTTAACTTTCAATAATGTTTGATATATCACACCCAATGAGGATAATATCATCAACACAAATAACCAAAATTTTTATTTAAAGGAAAAAATGTTGAATAAAGATAGAGAGGTCAGCCATACTACTTCATAGTCTAATGTCAACAAAACTATATAAAGTTTCTCGAATCATGCAAGTGGAATTTCTTTTAATCCATATAAAGAATTTTAAAGGTTATAAAGTTTATTATCCCTTGAGCAACATTTTTCAAGAGGTTTGCTCAAAATAAACTGCTTCAAAGAGACTCCCTTAAAGAAAAATATTACTGATATCCATTTATAACATGACCATTCTTGATTAATAAGAAGAAGACAACCAAAATTTAGACAAGCAATAGGTAACAAGGTCTCAATGCAGTCAATCCAATGACCAAGTAAATAATTTTGCTGCTAAGAGAACTGAGACCAAGTTCCGGGTGGAATATTCAAGGAGAGCACTCATTTCATTATACATAGCCTTCTTCTACACGGGTCAATCATAGCCACTTGGTAAGTCCTAGAAATAGAGATCCTCGATAAAAGCAAGGCATACAAATGAAAGGAAGAGTGAGATGATCACATTACATAAAATATTACACTAGATGGTTATTATGTTTTAACTTTGTGTAGACCAACAAGTTGTAGATTTGATGATTTAGTGGTAATCAAACACTAAATTATAGTTAATGTGATACAAAGAGGTGATGCAAAAGAAGATTGACATAGATGATTACTAGTAGACATTAATTTTCTTACATCTTATTATATTTTGTTATTTTATTTATATTATTTTTCATTTGAACTCGAGAAAAAACATTATTTGTAATGTATAACGTCAAATATTAAAAAATATATATAATATGAGCTAGAATTTTTATCCAAATAGGATTCACAATGCAACATCATCTAAGTAAAGTCCACAATGCCATCTCACTATTGCCAAATATCAAAGTCTAAGTCAAAGTATCAAAAAAATCTTTTAAGACTTCAACAAGATTGTTCCATCATCCACAAATTCATTCAATGGAATTAAAAGAAAGGCTTAGTAAGTCAAAATAAAAACAAAGGTGTATTTATTGTAACTATATTTTCTATTATCTTCTTCTTATGTATAATGCTTATCAATACTATGAAATTTCTAAAGAAAAGTCATAAAATAAAATCTATTGGAGATGTCGTGTCTTCTTTCTTAAAGAGCTTGGAGATTCCCTTGTCCTTCATGTGGTGACATTAGATATCCTTCATTAACAAAAGGTTTAATACTTGCTATTTTTATCTATCTTGTATGTGTGTGTGTGTGTGTTTTGTATTTCTCATCTACCCATCTTTGTTAAGTGTTCTAGAGTTTCTAAGTTCCAATACTCATAAACTAAGGTATTCACAAAATATCTAAGCTACCAAAACTGTCATACTTAGCAAATTGACCTTCCTTTCAATCTCTACACTAAAACCTCCACATAACCATCCTAAATAACTCAAAATATTTATTCCTAACATCTTCAGCCTTCCAAAGAATATTTACACTCATCATATCTCAACATATAAACCCTTTTTAAGCTCTAGACAAAATCAATGACAATCTAAAAGTCAGCATTAACTACATCTCTTCATAAGTCTTAACTACCTTTAGACCTTCACCTTTCAAAAGCCTTTCAAATCACAATCACTTTCATTTGATTTCTTTATATCCCCTCATACCAATTAAAGAAAAAAAATCACTATCAAACTCCATCTTAAACAGCACTATATCTTTGCATCAAAGATGATCGAGGTATGTAAATACGAAATTATAAGGATGAAGAGATTGGCATTGAACTAGAAGCAATGGAGGTACAACCGAGGTGTGATTGTAGAGAATTAGCCAATTAAGGTGTTATCTCATGAAATATGATATCAATAGAGACATACCATTTTCCAATATAAGGATCGTATTAAAAAACTTTTTTTGACTATAGCCCAAAAGATGTATAAATGACAATAGGAAATAGTCGGTCCTCGAGAGAAGGGAACAAATAAAACACAAATAGTTAAAGAAGCAAATTATTAAAGAGAATTTATTACAATAAATAGTAGATAATGCAATAGCACTTTTCAGAATCTTAGAGGACGTGTTTGATTGATTATCAAATAGTAAGAATAAAATACACAAAAATTAATGAGGAATATGCATGCAAAATATTTAAGTTGTGAGCAAATATGAAAATATGCTTACGCTTAATAACCCCATTTTTCTAAGATATAGATGGACATCATAATTGATGTATAATGTCATTCTTGATTTAAAAAGAATATAAAAAGATTAAATAAATTTAAGAGTATTTGATGCAAAGAGTTATGAATAATTGCTAGTTACCTATAATATGAGAAAATAGTGGAATCTAAACCCAAGATATACAAAAATATAGATAGCTACAACAAATCCAAAGGAAGAGACCACATGAGACATAAGATAGATGAGTGAGTTTGTTCGAGCAATAGACTAGAATATAATGATTCACAAACATAGCACCTTTCAATCTTGTTATTTTCATATAATAGCACAATAATTTAATTAATTTTTTTGTGATGCATTTCATAAGATGTTGATTATTGTGATATAAATTCTTAAATAAAATTAAAAGATATATAAAAACAAAGCTCATATTGAAGACTTTATATGTGATTTATGTGAAGACCTCACTTTTGTTCACATAATAATGAAGAGGATTTGAATGACTTAATCCAGCAATCATATCATTTTTTTATGAACCTGATCGTATATCTAATCAATGTATAACTTATTATCTAAATGATAAGAAGATAACCATTGAAACATCATATCATAAATACCACTATATTATATTTTCTTTGGTTGTAATGAATATTAATAAAATTGAAGTTCTCATACAACATCTATGTATATTCTATAAATGCAGATGATAATGAGATTGTTAGAAGAATTGACACAATTTTCATATTGGTTTAAAGCTCATGTAAGTGCATTATGAAATAAATCAATATTTACATGTTTGGTTACTAAATGTATTGTATTACGTTTTAAGCTGAAGGCATTATTTTACATGTAGGTTCATAATCTAAATAATATGGTTCACAACAAATACCTTACGATCTATATGGTCACTAAAATTAGTGAAGACATGACCAATCTACGTTATTAATCGATATAAATCCACATGAAATCTTAAAATGCGGGTAGAAAAACTTTTATGTGAATAATGCATAAAGAGTGTTATTGAAAATCATTGGTATAGTTTGAGGAGCATCTAATAAAGAGCTTCATGATGGTACTACTGAGTTGATGCTTTTCTTAGCAATTCTTGTATTTCTATAAGATATCAATATAAGATATTATGAGATTTTTCCATTTATTTGGAGTGAGAGATTTAGGTCTTCTTTTTTAAGATGAGATTACATGTACTTGGGTTTGAGAAATAGAATTTGCCTGTGCCAAAGTCCTAGTTGTTTGTACGTGTGTGATTTCTTTCTTTACTCTCTCCTTTATCATGGACATAAGTAGTTATTTTGGCTAAACCACATGAATATTGGTGTATATTCATTCCTGATAAACACTTCCTAAATAAATTAATTTTTCCAAACATAAGAAGAGTGAATAAAAAAGAAGGATGTTCTCCTCCATACCCCATAGCATTCTATATGGAATGCCAAAGCTCTAACATGCTACTTGATGCAAGAGAATGACACTGAGGAATATGCAAGAAGTTAAAGCATTACTCTCACAAAACATACAGCTTTAAAATGTTGCTAACATTTAAAGGAAATAATCCCTTAATAATAACCATCAAAATTTTTATCTATACTCTCAGCACAATGCCATCTATAAAGCAAGTATTTTTACGGCATATAAACAATAATAAAAGATTTTTCTAATCTTTTATCATCATAGGAATAGAATATACGTATCCACAAGTCATGTATATGATTAAGAACAAGTAATAAACAAAAGCTAAAATAAATCTAAACCTCATTCATGAGAAAATTGGTTTGTGCATTTTCAAGTACTTAATGTAATCATCATGCTTCAGCTCACTGAATAAAGTACAATTTCAAGTGATAATAGAAAAACAGGTAATCACTGGTTATGCCTCAATAAGGTTGATGCCAACTTGAATTCAAATCTCTCAACTCAAAATCCAAAATTTTGATTCCAGATCAACTTAAAATGATTCAATTCCAAGTCAGTTCATATAAATTATTAATTACTCAAATATATAAATATAAATATTATAATATACATTATACAAACTATATATTTTTTGAAAACATTTATTTGGCTTTATATTTCAAGTCAACTTTAATTGTATCAAGTGAACTAAGGAAAACACAAAATCAATTGAGTTTGGAGTGAAACTCAAAATCGATTCGAGTCAATTTTAGGTTAGAGTTAAATTTCAGTCAGTCTAAAATTTCTTTTGCCAGTCCTATGCCTCACAAATAAAATCATCTCTTTTATCAAGAACTGACTAAATTTCTAGCCAATCAAAAATTCTAACGGCTAATTTCATCGATATGTCAACATATTCTTTATGCATATATTAAATTGTGTTTATCTCCAAATTGTTTATCCAAGTGGATGTGCAATGTTTCGCAACAAAGAAACCAAATTTCTAATTTGCGCCACATGGCTAGCAAGACACACATTGTTGTTCGTTGAATTCAGCATTAATCAATAAAAAGGTATGCCCACTTGAAAAGCGTATTTTATGCAAACATATACTTACTAATTACAAGGAGAGAACATTATAAGTAAAATATGATTAGAATCTGAAGCTTTTTCTTCACTAATTAAAGGGGTTAGTTCTAGATGCCCTTATAATTAAAAAATATGATTTATTCAGAGAAAATAGCTAACCTCATTTGGTACGACATCCCACAAACCATCACTAGCAAGAACCAAGAGATCAAGGTCTTTACCAACTTCTTCTTCCTGTACAAACAGTAAATTTAAACGTTTCAAAGGTTGAATAGAACTGGAAATACACAGCATTTTGGACATAAAACTAAATCTTAATTCCTTAACAAACTGCAGAGTTGATTGCATTCAGTAATTTATATCATCATTACCACAAAATAAACCATGCATATCCATTAATTTATTCATCAAAAGACAAACCGATTACTAAAAGAAATTGATATAATAAATAAAGCAACATTTGCTAGTTCAAGTAAAGATGAAGTAAAAATTCAGACAAATGAAAGAAGCCTATATGTATTTATCTCACTAAAAGAAGATTGTTCTATTATCAAAACCTATGCACCATGGATATGACAAAATCTGGCATGTTTCCAAAAGCATCTTTTAGAATAATCCATTCAGTTCATCCTATAACTAACCTTGTGTTGCATCTTATAAAGGTACGATTACAAAGAGGGATTCTTTTTGATGAATTCTCTCAGCTACAACCATTTTTTTATATTTATGATTATATGGAGCTACAAATCAATAAATACGAGAAACAGGAAAAGTGTTGTCTCCTCTCTAGTGTCTTTAAGATCAAGAGATGAAATCAAACATTCTACTCATTTCCTGTTTAGTTGTTAATTTGGAGAGCAACTGGCAAAGGGAAACACAGCCAAAACAACAGGGGCAAGCAAAACCTCTCAGGATTTGCAAGAAGTCAACGACTTTTATCTCTTGTGGTTTCTATGCTTCTAGGTTAAGGTCTTTTCATCCAATTGAACCTCCTAACTCTTGTGTTTCTTTTATATGCATTTATAGTAAATTAATAATTACGTTTTCTTATAGTTTCTTTCATCACACAAGATCTAGATTCTGCACATTTTCAAAAGAAACTCCTATAAATTGTAATCCATAGTTCAAATATTAATTTCATTATTCTTGCATATTTAGAATACTTTGGAGTTTATTTTGCGCAAATCATTAGTTCTTGATTCATCTGCATCACATAACTTCGCAATGATGCGTAAGTAAATTTAACACAGAATAGTTTACATTATTCTGCTTAGAGGCTTTCAATGAGGTAAGCAATCTATATCCTTAAAAAGAGGGATACGTAAGTGAGAACAATTGGCTTATTCTAGTATGTCATTTCCTCTGGTTTTATTAAACACAACATGCAAATGTCATGAAGAGGTATGGTGAGTGACAATAATGCCTACCAGGATAGCCGAAAGGCTTATTGCAGCTTGGAAGATTATTTATCTACATTTACTTAACTAGAAGTGCAAGTTATGGTCAGTGATAAGAACTGAGGGCTTCCAGCAGCATCAGTCAGAAGTAATCTCACTAATTTCTTGATTTCAGGTCATCCAAAATAAATAAATAAATGTTTTCTCTAAATGTATGCTTTTATGCTGTACCAAGTTCTTCATAGCATTGTCCCTTTGTTCAACAATTTCTAATTGTACCTCACTTAAACAGATCGAGATCCAACACAGATTTGGAACGTTAGTTAATTAATGAATGTGATTTGGGTCAATCAAATATGTAGATAGGAAGTTGTCATTTTTATATGAACTAGTTACGTAGAAGTTAGGATTTTAAAAAATGGATATAGCTTAATATTTGTGGAAGTTAAAGGGGTTCAAGTCTTTGGAAAGGAGTAGGAGATCTAGAAGAATAAAAAACAAACAATAAAAAGTTGTGTTAGAGCTTATTAATTTTGGTGTGAATTGCCTTAGATGGTTTGGTCATATATCATGACGGGTTAGAAGAGTAGACATTAGATTTATCTATGTTAAGAAAGCGAGTTAGATCTAAAAGACTTGGTTAAGATGTATAAAAATGACCTTAGTATACTTAAATTAAATGAGAATTTGACACATAATAGGACACAATGGAGCATTCATATAGCCGACCCCACTTAGTGGGATAAAGGCTTGTTGTTGTTATAGTGAATGATTAGTAAATCAATCCAAAAGCTGACAAAACCAACTTCTTGTTGACACAAGTTTCTATAAGACATCAATCCTATTTTTTTAATAGAACTAATAGGTTATAAATAATATATGAAGTGTTCCAAAAAAAATGACGATGCAGAAGAAAATACACCAAAATCCCTCTTTAAAAGTTAACATATAAACTATAATGGCTGCCCCTCAAGTTCTCATCCTATTTCTCATCCTATTTAGAAACAAATAATACAACTTCAAATTAAATGATTCAATTAAAAATTTGATTGCATCTCTTAAAATCTTAATTTGATTTGATTAACAAGGTTCCAAAATCAATTCACATTTTAAAATATTATCGCCAAATCTAGCATGGTCAGGTCTAAAAAATAAAATAAAATAAAATTATGATTTTTGTCATGATAATAGGCCTTTGAATTGAATTGCATCTTTAATTATTCTGCATCACAAATCCTATTATAACAATCATCAGAATATTATAGCTTTTGCTTTGCTCTTTACACCCTTAGCAAGACTTTTAGCTTAATAAAAATAACCATTATAAATCTCACTAGAATTTAATTTTTTCTACTTTTTAAAAGTATAATTCTTTTTCTTAATAATCTTTTATATCTCCTTACTCCACCACAATTCTCTTTCATAATGCATTATCTATGTCTAAACATTCTTAAAACTTCTATGCAATCTTATTAACGAAATTAGCATCTTATCTCTCATTGAATTCAACATAACTAAAAAATTCCAATTACAAGGACAACTACAAGCTTTTATCTCACTACATGAGGTAGGCTACATGAATCATTTTTCTCAAATGTGTCCTATTAAGTGTCACATTCTCATTTAATCCTAATAAATTAATGTCATTTTTTTACTTCCTAACCAAGTCTTTTTTAGGTCTATCTCATCTTTTCTTAACATGTGGTTGAATCTAATACTCTCCCAAATGAGGATCATCGGATGGCATTTAATGTGACAAAATCATCTAAGTTGACTCTCTCTAATCTTATCAGCCACTGGAGCTACTCCAATTTTATCACGTATATATTTGTTTCTCATTTTGTCTCTAAGTGCAAAGCCACTCATCCACCTGAGTATCCTCATCTCTGCAACACTTAATTTTATATTTTTCTTTTATTAGCCAACATTCTACGCCATAAAGCATTGCAGGTCTCACCACCATCTTATAAAATTTTCTTTTGAGTCTAAGCGGAACTTTCCTATCACACAACAAGCCCGGTGCATCCCTCCACTTCAACCATCTAACGTGAATTCTACAAATAACATCCTCATCTATATCACCATCACATTAAACAATAGATCCGAGATATCTAAAATGTTAATTCTTTTTAATGACTTGATCACCCATTGTCACCACTCACTAGATCTTCTACAACTAAAATTACACTCCATATATTCGCTTTTAGATCTACTCAAACAAAAGACTTTAGACTTTAATGTTGACCTCCATATTTCATGTTTTCTTTAACTCACTCTCTAGTCTTATCAACAAGAAGAATATCATTAGCAAAAGGCATATACCAAGGTACATCCTCTTGTAAATGTCTAGTAAGAACCTCTATAACTAAAGCAAAAAGATATGGGCTTAAAGCTGATCCTTGATGCAATCCAACTAAAATAGTAAAATATTTGATCAATCCTCCTTGTGTTGGAACACAAGTGATAGCTCTAACATACATATCTTAATGACTTGAATATAAGCAATATCCCTTCTTTTCTAAAACACTCCAAAGCACTTCTCTCGGAACTTTATAACATGCTTTCTCTAAATTAACAAAAAAAATATCATATGTACATCCTCCTTTTTTTCTCTATACTTCATTAAATCTCTCAACAAATGTATAGCATCCGTAGTAGACCTACCCGAAATAAATCCAAACGGATTTTGAGAAACTTTATATCACATCATAATTTATGCTCACTTGCACTCTCATAACTTTTAATGTACCACATTAACTTAATTTCTCTATAAGTTGCACTCATGTGCATCATCTTTATTCTTAAAAATAAGAACTAACAACTCTTTTTCACTTTCATTAACATCTTATTATTTTTTTAAAATAATATTAAAAAGATTTTGCAAACTAAGAAATTCCTTGACCTCCTAAGTATTTCCACACTTCTATCGAATATTATCGGTCTACTTCTTTCATATTTCATTTTGAAGGCCTCTCCAACCTTCATTTATTTTAATTTAAGATACTAAGATAATTAAAATCAATTATATTCTCTAACCTTGAAAAGTTTATCAAAATATCTCATCCATCTATGTTGAATATCCTCTTCTAAGAAAAAAAACTTTATGATATTCATCTTTAAATTTCATTAGAACTAAATATTTACTTACTTCTCTCTTTTGTTTAGCTAACTTATACATACTTCGCTTTTATTATTTAATTTATATAAATCACTAAATAATGAATTATTTATCACATATTATTTTTTTAGAATACTAGGCCACTCTATATCTTTCATAACTATGAACTTTTACATTTAAACTAATTTTATAATAAAATCTTATTTTTTATTTTTTCTTGCATATTTTGACTCCTATTTATTAATAGAAGCTTTTCCTTTTGATTCTCCAAATATACTTTTCAATTTGTTTAATCTCACTTGTTACTTTTTATTTTATTGCCTTCCAAATTCAACAATTAGACACAAATAATTATTTCTTTTAAGTATTTTCTATATACCACAAAATATATATCCATACCACTACCATATATTCTCATCAAACTCTCTTATAGGGTCACTTCACAACATTTGCAAAATGATTTTTCCTCCTAAGTTTAAAAAAAAAAAACTATTTGTGATTTAGCAGTTTTGTAAGTAATTAAATATTTTTCTCATTCCTTAAAGTATGCATTTGCTATTACAAGATCGTGGGCTACTATGAGATAAAGTATAACTTCTTGCAATTCATTTCATTTCATACCAACCATGAATTCTCTCATAGTTCATTCTACTAAAATCTATATGTTCATCTAAGTCACTCTAACGAATATATTTTTTCTTGAGTATATGATATTATAGCAATTCATCAATCTCTTTTAAAATTGGTTTTGTAGAACTATCTTTTAATCCAACTCGAAAAACATAAGCATTGACCAAGTTCATAATATCTTCACTAATAATTATCATAACAACAATCATCCTATAACTAATCCTATTCACTAACAATATCACTTTCCAATTCCCATCCAATATTATCACAACCTTATTCCTATTTTTAACAATTTCAACATATATAATTATAATATAACAATTAGCTTATCTTCTTGTACAACAAAGTCTATACATTCTATACAACAAATCTAATCTTAAGTTTTAAACCAAGTCACGCATGCACATATACACACATAAATAAGCCGAGTTTGAGAGAAATGACTATTTGTTTGTATTAAGCTTGTTAAAAAATTTGAAAGCTCATGTTCGAAATTGCTTGGTAATCTAATATATGTTTGGCATATATTGATCATAATGAGCTCATTCGACTCATTTAAGCTCGAATTGGCTCGAATGACTAAAACTTAATAAATTTTATCTTCTATTTAATAAAAATTTCTTTAAGTTATTTTAAGAAATACAAAATTAATTTCATAAATATATTAATATAAATACATTACATATAATGATTTTTTATTTCAAGCTAAAACAATATGAAGGCTTAGTGTTCTACTCGTTTATTACGATTAGAACGAGTTATTCATAAAAACAAGCTTTTGACACTAATCCTCAAATCAAAGTAATTTGAGTTTGGATTTGAATTGAACAAAATTTGAACATTCATCAAGCAAGTTCTAAGTTTCAAACATAGTTACTAGTGCTAGAAGGCAACAATTACCTCCACCTCAAACTCAAATCTTTGTAACTCTTCTTTGGCAAAAATCTATGCATACAATTGACTCTATTGGTTGAGTTAGAGTACCTTGTGATGCTCTACAAAGTTTTGACATTTTACAAATGAATCAGTTGCTAAAATTAACAATATTCTAGAGAAAAACAAACCTGAATGTCAGGATGTGCCACAACATACTGTTTTAGCAGACGATTACCAAATGCACGTGACATTGCTAACACACCTCCTACTCTCCAAGTCCCTGCAGTATGAATTGCCAACAATCAAGCAAAAACTATTATCAAGCCATACTTCAAACTTAAACTAGCAACAATGTAGAACCATCCATATGATTTTAATAACTTAATAATGAGATTTTCAGATACAACTTTGATAGTATAATGACTTATCTAGCATAAAACACAATTCTCAATCAAAATCTGACCACTTGAAATGCTGACATACAAAGAAGTCAGACATATCCACAGTAAGTGGTAATTACCTGTCCACATAACCACTCCTCCAGCATCCTCAATTCGTTTGCGCTCATCAATTCTGCTTGTGATCCGAGAGAGGGTACAGCTATCAGCCACAATAAAAAAAATAAGGTGAAAAAATACGAGAAGCTAGAAAATCCAAATCAGATATATGGCAGAGAGAAATAAAAAAGACATTGAAAAGTTGGAAATTCTATCTGAATGTTTAAGGCACCCACCCTGTGTTATGATTAATTTCAATAAGCCAACATTTAGAAAAAAAGTTGAAAGTTTATGCTAAACATTATGTAGAACAGCAGTCAAATCATTTGCTAGAACATCAGAAAACTGTTTATTTAGAAAGTTAGGTGAAACAGCAAATAGTGAAAAATATCTTGCACCAACCAAAAGCATACAAAATTCTATCATACAAGTGAAAAGAAAATTGCATATTACTTTAATTGGAGGAAAAACTTTTTCAAGTTTTCTAAGCAAAACCCATTCCTTTTGTTTACTTGTTTTGGTTGAATCCAAATTTGTTAAGTAACACTAGAAGCTTACTAATAAGATCAAATAGAACAAAAAAGTAGAAGAGAACAAAGAAAAAAAAAGAATCTAGAGTAAAAGCTCTGAAATTTCACTAGATTGTCAGAAAAAAATAAAATCTTTGAGTACAAATGATTTCATTTGTTAGAACCTTCACCTAAACCCCCATTTTTAAGTTCAGGTCAAGGCTGGGCGCGGGCGCTATGAGAAATTTAAATTACACAAATTAAGTATCTAGTCAAAATTTTATGGAAATACATATTAATAATCCATTGAAATCATGGCCATAGTAAAGTGGCCGACTTGCTTGGCCCAATGTTTGCGAGTAATTTTGAGTATAGTCAAGTTGCTCTAAATACAAGAGCAAATATGCTGAGTTAGTAATGGGGCCACTCCATAAAGTGCTACTTGAACTCACCATAGCGTACTTCATTGCCTTGGCGAGTTCAACGTAGCTTAGTTTTGGCAAGTTTGGAAGACCATGATGAACCTAACAAGTTCATGTCAAACCTGACAAAGTTCATGATGAGTTTGGCGAGTACATCTTAATAATCTAGGCAAGTTCATGTTTGTTCAGGTAAGTTCATACCAAAATGGGTGAGGGAGAATTTATGCTGATACTGTCAGGTTCCTATTGGTTCAAGAAAGTTCTCTATTCTTCCACACAGCTTATTGTTTAAAATTGGATCTACAAACTTAGTATACAGTTTTTGCACAGCACTAGTATCTAATAACAATTAATCATTAGCCATACACTTTCTACAATCATGCGTCATATTTTACATTTCATCAACCAAATACTTTATCCTCTGGCTTGTTTATTCAACAAACTACTTGGAATGTTTATCCAAAGCAATTGCAGAACTTAAGTTACGATCTTTTAGCAATTTATTTATCAGGAGACTCAAAAAAACGCTACGAATATAAACAGATAAAATTCCAAGACAACATCTAAGAAATGCATCCTAAAACATTTAAGAAAATCACAGTAACATAAAAGAATTAGAACCTTTTCCATTTTTTGATATCACAGCACGAGAATCACCAACATTTGCTACAAATAAACGGTTGCCAAGGAGAATTGCAGTTGAAGCAGTCGAGCCCTCATCTCTGAAAGTATGGATTTCAACATCCAAGAAATCCGAATCAGTCTTTTGATATGTTTCACCTGCATTTTAACTAAAGGGAATAAATAAAAGAAGAAAACAATTCTACATCAAAAGATTCACATTCTAAATATCAAGAGCATTAAAATAAAAAAATTCAAGCACACATATAGCTGTTTTGTATCTGCCATAAACTTTGGATGTCTCAAGAGGTTTTCAAACAAGTGGTCCTTCAAATATTCAGCAGCACGTGAGCCATGACCTGAGGGGTGACAATCAGACAAAAAAAATATGAGAAGATAAGACAATACCAGCTTAACAAAAATATATGAGAAACAGAGAAGGGACAAAGCAGACCATCGAATACTCCAAAGAGAAAAACACTTTTCCCATCTATTTTGGAGTTCTTGATATCATAGAAGTCTTCCATACTCACTCTCTTTCCTCTAAAGCTCGAATATCCACCACTCAATCTTCCATCCTCACTAACAATCCAACAAAAAAAGACCAACAAAAATCATTGCTTTTTAGATTCCCCCTTTGAAATGTCATGTAAGAACCAAAGAGATTCAAAAGCTAAAAAAGAGATAGGATATAACATATTCAAACATCATTTTGTGTTTTAGTAGCTGCGATATTTGATTATGAAATCAAACAAAATTCTAGTCATGTGGAGACTATCTATGTTACCACAACAATTTACAAGGTATATCATATTGGAATGCCAGTGCATTTAATACTTATGTTTCAAGAACAAGATTGGTTATGTTTTAATTCATTTGATGTTGTAATGTTAATATAGCTTCTACTTGAAAGCATCACTTTACAGTCAAAATCAAAAGCTCCTTATAAAATAATTACAATTAAAGTACATTGATAATTATTTAAACTAAACAAACAAGAAGAGATCTGACAGAGATACCTATTGAAAGAGCCACAAAGATAAATTTTCATTGAAATTTGATGTTTTTTCAAATATATCAGCCAGCTATCCAATTCTTTCAAGCAGAGTTGTGGAAGGAAGTATTACTATTGTAAAGGGGACACTGAACAAAACAGGGATGAAACAGCAGATGACAAGCTCAAACAACATTTAGGCCATCTTGTAAAGACTGTGATCATCGTAAGTATTAGCCTTTTCCTAAATATTTAGGATTGCTTACAAGATGTCGCTTACAGGACCTAGACCATGTGTCAAGAAGAGCTACAAGATGTATACAAGAATAATAGCAAGAAGCTTTTATCCCACTACATGGGGTCAGCTACATGAATCCTTCTTCACTATTGTGTCATAGTAAGTGTCAAGTTCTCATTTAATTCTAATAAAATAAGATAATTTTTTTATACTATCTAACCAAGTCTTCTTAGGTCTACCTTTCTTAGAATAGATCAAATCTATATACTCTCCTAAATGGGTCATTAGGCGGACAACTTTTATGTGATCAAACCATCTAAGGCTCTCTCAATCTTATGTGCCACTAGAGCTACTCCAATCTTTTCATATATTAGTTTGCATTTTGTCCCCAAGTGTAAAGCCACGCATCCACCTGAGCATCCTCATTTGCAACACTTAATTTTATACTTCTCTTTTATTGGTCAACATTTTACACCATAAATCATTGTAGGTCTTACCACCATCTTATAGAATATTCCCTTAAGTCTAAGCAGTATTGTTCTATCTATCTAGATGCATTCCTCCACTTCAACCATCCAACTTGAATTCTACAAATACATCCCCATCTATTTCACCATCCTTTTGAACAATCGACCCGAGATATCTAAAATGTTCACTCTTTTTTAACTTGATGATAATGTCACAACCCCACTCGGATCTTTTACAATTAAAATTACACTCCATATATTACTTTAAATCTACTTAAACGAAAGCCTTTAGATTCTAATGCACCTCCATAATTGAGTTTCTCCTGAACTCCCTCTCTAGTCTTATCAATAAGAAGAATATCATCAACCAAAAACATGCACCAAGGTACCTCCTCTTGTAAATGTTAAGTAAGAATATCCATAACTAAAGCAAAAAGGATATGGGCTTAAATTCGATCTTTGATGTAATCTATATGAAATAGGAAAATACTTGGTCAATCCTCTATAAGTTTGAACATAAATAACAACTTCAGTATACATATCTTTAATGACTTGAATATAAGCAATATTAATTCTTTTCTTTTACAGAATTCTCCAAAGCACTTCTCTTGGAACTTTATCATATACTTTCTCTAAATCAACAAATATCATATGTAAATTTACCTCTCTCTCTATACTTCTACATCAAACCTCTCAACAAATGTATAGTATTCATAATAGACCTACTCGGCATGAAACCAAACTAATTTTGAGAAACTTTTGAATTGCATCGTAATATATGTTCAATTACTCTCTATATTTTAATGTATGGCGATTAACTTATATCCTATAATTTGCACATTCTTGTGCAACACCTTTATTTTAAAAGCAGAACCAACAAACTCTTTCTACCCATTAAACATCTTTTTTTAAATAATATTGAAAAGATTAGTAAAAAAAATTTCTTGATCACCTAAACATTTTCACACTTCTATTAGAATCGTCAGTCCTGACTTTTACACACTTCATTTCTTCAATTTCAATTTTACTAATGTGATGATAAAATAAATTTTTCTATTTTCATTTAGAGTATTAAGGTCACTAAAGTCAATTATACTCTCACAACCTTCATTGAAAATTTTATCAAAATAATTCATCCACCTATACTCATTATCCTTTTCTAAAAAAAAATATTTTATGATTTTCATCTTTAATGTATTTTACTTGACCTAGATCTTTATTTCTCATATCTCGCTTTAACATATATCATCTTTCATCGCTTTATCCAATCTCCTATATAAATCACTAAAAATTAAATTCTTTATATCACATATTACTTTCTTAAAATTCTTATCGGCCACTTTATATCTTTCCTAATTCTCTGAGCTTCATATTTAAACTAATTTTTATAACAAAACTTCTTATTTTTGATCTTGTCTTGCATTTGACTCCACTTGTTTTTTATTAAGAAAAAATTTTCCTTTTAATTCTTCAAGTATATTTTTTGCAACTTGTTCTCACTTACTAAATTTTCTCACATAACATTAACTTTTTCATGAACAACTCAAATCCGACGATCTTGTAGTTATTCTTAAAAATATTTTTATTAATCTATCTAATAATCTAACAGGATAATATTTTAATTTAATTTTATCTTCCAACCCTTCATCTTAAAATCCAAAACTAAAGTCGATATTGGATAGTTAAACTTTCATCTAAAATGACCTTACAATCTTACAATCTAAATGTTTTTCCCATAAAAAAAGAAATATTCATATAAATTCAATGCGTTTGATTTTTTTTTTTATGAAACAATAATATAGTTTCAAAATTTTGCAAACAAGGATAATAGTTAAGCATATTTTATAAATAGTGACAATTAGGTTTGATCCTATGCCACGATTTTAAGAAATCTTAATAGTGCAATGAGGGTTTGCAATGTAACTTGGTATATACCTAGAGTTTGTTATGAATTAAAAGCATAGCATTATACCATAGTTGCATGACGAAAACTAGTAATACTCCCCAGAGTACTTATAGGATTTCTAACAATCCTAGCATTAGGATTAGTTGGGCTTGCTTGTAAAATAGAGTAAACTATTGTCCTTATTTGTAAGATTTTGGAACTGATGTCTTTTTTTATCAAAAGACCAAACCATTGAAAGTTTTATATAAATATCCCAAAAACATTTCACCAAAATCCCAAACTACAGAGTGTTTATATGTAACATTGCATTAAAAAAAGTAACAGTAATTGGAAAGAATGAAAACATATATATGATAGTACAAATGGAAAATCTCTTTCATGTGTCCTATTCAAGAGAAAGGTAATATAATAGTCTAACAAACAACCAAATAAACATATACAACTCATCAAATATAAATAACTTCCCTATCTTGTCATTTTCTTATGACAACAGATACATTTATGGGATGATTGATAATATATTAAAGTTAGAAGCATAGGCAAACCAAAATAGCATAAAGATGAACAAGTTGACAAATACAAACAGTTCCAATTAATATGGGTTACAAGTTAGTGAAAGTTATTTTGCTCCTAGACCTAAGTACAGTTTGCAAATGAACCGTACTACATCAATAAGTCTGATTGCTCGAATCAGATATGAGAGATGAAAAACCTCACTACAAGGATTGTCCTGCCAACGATCATGAATGCAAATTACATGGTTGCTGCAAACTGAAAAGGTCTCAATACCAAGCCAACAAAAAAACAAAAAAATCAAGCTCACAAGATCATCAACCACTACTACATTTTCCTATAAATCATTAATAATGCACCTTGCTAATTAGTTCACTGAAAATATTTCAATGGTCGCAACCTCCTTTTCTCATATAAGTAGTGATTAAATCAACAATATTAGCAGCCATGCAAGTTTCAATAAGATTAGATCAAGATTTATAGCAAATGGATCACATTAGAAGCCAACATAGTATGCAATGTATTGTTAGGACAAGGGAGAAAAAATTAGAAGAAAGCCCCTGTAGAGAGAACCAAAGAAAAGATCAAATAAAATGTCGCATCAACTTATAGTCAAACAAAGCAAGGCTATAGCTAAGGAATTTCACTCTTTATTTCTTTCTTTCTATCATTTAACTTTTTCACGACTATGCCTGTCTATACAGCTCAAACTAGAATCATGCATTTCGGTGAAGCTGGCTCTTAGACAAGAAAAAAAATTAAGTAAATTGAGCCAACAAAGTGAACTTGATAACAACGAAAACAAGGAAGCATGAGAGTCATCCACGAATGCTACAAAGTGCTTTCTTCACGGTTCAATTTTTTTTATCTGGAATACAGTTGCTTCTGCAAACATTTTTTTTCTTGGCATGCTTAGTTTGGAACTAACTTCCAAAAAAAAGAGCAAAATAATATGAAAAATCTCATAATTTCTATGCAAAAGTCACAAATATAACAAACTTTGTATTAAAATTTCAACCTTAGGTGCTTGAGTTCAAAAGAAACAGATGGTGTTTGACTAATCAGGCTCAGGCGCAAATAAATCGTAATAAGGCATATTAACTTAGCCAGTCAGTATTTCTCATTAATCAAAGAGATTCAAAGTTTCGGGAAGCAGATACCTTTTCCAACCTCCGCTCGCATAGCCCACCTCGCCTCCCTCGCGATAGCCTTCCTCCGGCAAGGCGTTGATAACTCTCCCAGGCCCCGACGAGGCGCTCGAATCTGCCATCATCGCCGCGATAGCTCTCAACCTGCGGTAACTCTGAAGCCAATTCACTCGCAGCCTCGCGTTCAGATCACGCAAACAAAACCAAATCTGCCACTTCCTCCTTGAAGATGAACACCCTTCCAGTTCCGCCGCTCGACAAATAAAACTTCTCAAGCTAGCAATGCATACCATCTAAATAGACGACTGGGTGCTAGCCTAGAACGAAGAACATCTACCTTCAAATCCGTACAAAAAGGAAGAACCAGAGAAGAAATCACACTTCTTCGTTTCTAAAAGTTGATGCCAACGAAGCACCATGCATCATCAGATTCAAAACTGGCATATTTACGGCGACTGCCCGAAGTTGAAAGCAAAACTTTATGCAAATCGAGAAGAAGGATCTTTTCGCTGGAGAAGATGATATCGGCGCTTGATGCAACACCAGAGGAGGTATCGCATTTCTTGCCACCTCCGGATCCGAATGGGCTTCGTGATTAGAGAAAGGAAATGGAGGCGGTCGATTCGTGAGTAAATTAGGAAAGTGGAAGAGCGAGAGGAAGACAGAACCCTCGACTTGCGTCGAAGGCTGTCGTAATTTGTCAAAATAAGAGGAAGAAATGAGAAGAATCGGAGAAGTTCAACAAAAAAACGACTTTTGCTCGGATATCCTGAGCCAGCACCACGAGGCAGTCCCATAAAAAAGCCCGGCGGTTCTGTGGAATTGAACTGCCAATCACATATTATTACAATAATTTATTTTTTTTATATTTTCCAAAAACATTAGCTCCATAAAATATAAAGATTTTTATGTAATACCACTGAAAAATACCTAATTTTTTAGTTTGACACATAAAATATTAATATTACTTATATACCAGCAAAACTATGACGTTACTTAATTTTATCATTCCGTCATTATATGCCGAAGAAGAAAGCCACTATTATCTATACATTTATGTTTGATGGAAAGGCAAGAAAGAGGGCACCGAAAAGCCCAGGCATCTTTGGAGATCAAAAGAAACCCTATATTCCATAGAGGATCATCTGGAGAGGAGAGGATATGTCATCCTGAATCACAAGAGATTCCTCCTTCAATTAGCTCATCTTCCTTGATAACCTAAAATTTCTTTTTTTTTTGTGTTGATCTTGTCATGAATCTTCAGTTTCTGTTTTCATTGGAAGGAAATCTTTCAGTAGATTCATCCTAGAAAATATTGCAATTTAATCAATTAGCAATTGAGTGACTCATAGATTATTTTATATGTTGAGATATGTTCTCTCTATTTTTATGATAATGCATATTGAAAATTATTTATCTTGCATTTTGCACTTCAATTGATGCTTTAGACATTTAATGTAGATGCAGATAATTACTTTATGTTACTCAAGTGCCCACATGTTGAACTAATTTTTAATACAGCTTCTGTTAAATTTAATCATGATGCATTGATGAATCTTGGACTCGTAAGTAAAAGTTGATCAATATTAATTTAAAATCAAATATCTTATCGAGTAATAATATTTTTATACAACTTTTTTATCTTCGTTTCTTCAATGTGTCTCTATGTCATAATGTGTTCAGCACATTAACATTTATATCATCATCAACCACTATTCATTGATCTTTACCAGAAAGAGTATATATTACACCGTCATAAGTCATATGATATCTGTTACAGCAATGTAATAAGTTGTTTAAGATAGAGGAATAAATGCATAAGAGAAATTATAATTTTCAAGTACCTCACAACATGGTAGTGCTCGTCAATAACTGCATGAATACAAGCAATCAGCTTATTTGCCAAAATTTACAAGTGCATTCTTTTTTATGATATATACTTCTTTTCCATGATTTCTTCCAATCTCCGCCTTGAATGGCGTAGAATGTCTAATAATGAAATGTCCTTTTCTTATATTAATTTCTTTAATGTGCTCTTCCTCAAAAGGCACCAAATATTTTCTTCAGTTAGCAGAGGTAATCTTCATCTCTGCCCGTTGCTCTATTAGCATCCCTCTAATCATGTCGACCAAATCTACTACCAGTATTCTAAAAAAAATGTCCTTAACCAAGGAATAAAAAAATAAGCTTTAAAGCTCTCGGCCAAATAGCAAAAAAAACACACACTCTTCCTCAAGGAGAATTGAAGTTCCCCTCACCTTCAGACATCCAAATCGAACCAAAATGAAAGCTTTTCCCCCTCCCAAGTGTCCTTAACCATTGCAAACCACCAAAACCAAAATTTTTGATCCAAGAGTTGGTTTAGGGAACAATGCAATTAACCCAATTCCTTTGGCAAAAAGTTCGATTCTGAGGTTCTAAAGCTCTAGGGTCAATTAGAAATCGACCAGTTGAGATATCTTATTAACGAGCTTGAGTTTTTCTTAAAACTTGGTTGTAGTCATTTTCAAAGAAAATGTGATCTCTGAGATCAAACCATATAGATCATAGGATCTCCTTCTCGATGTGTGAATTGAAATCACTTGATTTTATACTCTAGATCATCCACTGATTGATAAAATACAATGAAGCGGTTTCTGAGGTTGGGGGGAGGCAATCAAGACCGTCCTATCTTTTAAAAGAAATAGGCATCTAGGCACACGATTAAAGTCCCTTAAGAAACCGAGTAAGATCGTCAGATCTTTGATCGCACCAGATCGCATTTTGCATAGTCGGGCCACATGGTTTTCGTGGAGCAAAGCATGTTTCTACATACGCACCTGTAGATCAGCTGGCCCCTTTACTTAAAATCATTAAAAACCGTTAAATAACAAATTAAAATAATTTTTTAAAAATTACATAAAATTCTAAAATCACAGAAAAATAAATATAAATAAAAAAAATACAAATGAGAGCTCTATGGATTCATCTTGATGAGAGGAATCCATAGAAATTTAAATCCTCAATTTTTATTGGGTATTTTCCCCTTAATTTGGGTTTAATTGAAAAAATATTAAATTAAGAGAAAAATACCCAATAAAAACTAAGGGAAAAATACTCAATAAAAATTTCAATTAATTAAGGGAAAAATATTTTGGGGATATGAAAATAATTGGATTATTAATTTGAGAGTAATTAGGGATATGAAATTTCTGGATTACTCTCAAATTAAAAAATATTAATTTCCTTATCCCCAAAGTTTTTAATTGGATTATTAATTTGAGAGTATTAGGATATGAAATTTCTATGGATTCTCAATTAATAATTCAATTAATTTGAAACTTTTGGGATATGAAATTAAGCATAAAACACATCTTAGATGAATTATTGGGATTTAATTCTCTTGAATTCTGAAATTTCATATGCTTAACCCTTAAATTAAATCAAATTAATTAAACCTTAATAAAATAATTAGGAAATTTTAATCTAGCAACCTTAAATCACTTTAATGAACATCACAACACTAATCAAACCTATTTGAACCTAATGAATCATTAATTGAATTAATTAGGTGATTAAATGAATTAAATAATTCAATTAAATAATCTGAACTTAATTAAATCATAGTAAATCAACCATTTAGCCAAAAATTATGAATAAACCCTCATTGGAAAGGTATTTTAATGAATAAGTTATAAAAAATAAAACCCTTAATTGAATCTCAATAAATTAGGCCTACTTTAGGTTTTAATGAAATAATTAAAACCTTAATTACACCCTAATTACAAATCTAATCAACATGAAACTTTAGAAACATAAAATTAGCATGTAACCCCACTTGCCATAATTATGTCAAACCCAATTGGTCTATAGATTTAGAATTCTTTATTTTCCAATTTTCTAGGTCAATGTGAATTAAATAATAATTAAGAAAAATCATTAATCCAATGAATCATCAAATAAATTGAACTAATATGAAATAAACATTAGAAATACTTAGGGTAATTCATCAAAACTTCCTAAGTCAAAGAATCTAATCAAACTTAAAATTTAATGAAATTAAAACCTTAAGTTAATTAAATATCAAAATAGAATAAAACAAATACTTAATGAAATTCAAACATCATTAAACAACTTAAGTTAAATTGAATGAAATCAAACTTTAATCTAAACACTTTAAACTAAATAAAAAAAGAAACCAACATAGCTTAATTCAGAATGAAACTAATCAAATAAATCAAACTTTAACCTTACTTTAGGTTAACATAAATTAAATCAAAAATGAAATCAACATAATTTAATCCAAAACATTAATATAAATAAAACAAAGGAAACCAAAGTCAAAATATCAAAATGAACTAAACCAACATAATTTAATATAAACTTATAATCTAAATCAAATCGAATGAAATAAATTGAATCATATTAAAAGAATAAATTAAATGAACCAAATCAAAACCAATCTAAAAGATTAATTAAGATACTTAATGATCTTAGTTAGACCTTTTGGAAACTTCATTAAGAATTAGAATGTTGAATGGAAAGAGCTCCATCCAAAAATGGCATCATTCTATTCTTCATTCTTGATAACTTATACAACTTTAACCAAATAAAATAGAATAAAAATGAGAATTAAACCACTAAATCATTTGAATTGAAACCAACCAATGGTAAAAATTAAACAAATTCAAACTTAAATTTAAAGGAGTCTAGCAAAGCCCTGCCGCGCAAACCCCTCTTTTGTACACACACTAGATTACTTAGGTCACGGACTCTAGATCTAGGTTAGATCATTCTGTGATTTTCTTTTAATCTCCAATGATATGTTGTGTTGTGTTTCACATGTTTGTGTGGTGTATTGCTTTAGAGTGGATGCCTAGGTTTGTTAGTTTGTTTGACTAGATGATAGGGCGTTCTTTCTAGATTTAACATTATTTTCTAGAGGCGATTGTGTTAAAAGGGGTCGCTATAATAAATAAAACTTATAAAATTATTGTTTGCTTGCAGGTGCTGAAAATCCCTTAAAATAGTCTATAGGACAGGTGGGCTTGGCAAGCAACTAATGCTAAGCTCGTATGTTTGTGAAATATGAACTACTTTGTGTATTGTGTGCATTTTCTAACATCTATTTTGTAGGGCTTAGGATTTCTTTTAAATTTTAAGTGTAAATTTGAGCTTAGAATTAGGTTAGGATCTATGGTGTCTAGGATTAGCAAGAGCCGACCCTACGAGGAGATGGTGCAGTGGTCCCCTATGGCTGAAGAAGAAGACTTTCCTGGAAAGAAGACTTATAGATCTAAACTTGTAGTTCTAGGTCGGGTTGTATAAGGACAGAACTTGGCTGCCCATTTTTCTTCTGGGGGTATAACGATCGGTTGTATTGGCATTTTCTAATATAATTTAATTTGACTTAATTTATTTTGATGCACAATAAAAACAACATGCTTTTTCTAGATTTCTTTTTGTGTTATGTTTGTGCTGTGATGAATGTCTGGATGCAGACTCATAGGATAAACTAAATCTTCTACCCAATTAAATTTAACCAATTGAAATATAAAAATAAGTACAACTCATAATCTTCATATGAAAACATAGGTATTAAAGCAAGATAAAATATGTATCAACCCCTTAGCTGGATGTTGAAAATCATGCATAAATCATATATGTTTCACTCTTGATTAAGGAAGGGCTTCCATCTTTGCCGAGAACTTGAGCTTGATCTTTGAGAGATGAAGAATATCTTCTCTTATTCTGATTTGTCTCATACCCTTTTTCTAATAGCATGCATTAGGCATAAATTATATTTTTATGACCTAAATGAATCTTGAGTCAAAATTCATAAAATCTAAAAAAAATACATTAGTTAGATGCATCCTCAAGCCCTACATGATCTTAGGACTTAGGGAGTGAGTCAGGTTCATAGACCCATTTCCTAAGAATACAATAGCCCAACTATCTTGCATTCATATGACTTAGCCTTACTAGGTTGAGTATCTGACATGTGTTAGAAGCATCTACAGACTAGGTTCTAAAGCATCCTTTTAGGAATAAGTCTTCAACCCTAAGCATTTCTACAGTCTTGTGCTACTAGAATCTAAGTCTTAGATTTCTAAGAAAATGACAACTTGAAATCTAAAATTAAATCTTAAATTTGAAGTCTAATCATAGGATAGCTGAAATGTCTACTAGGTATCCTAGTATCAATAGATATTTTCTACTCTTTCCCATTTGACTATTGGAAATAACTCTCTCCAATTTGGACATCTCCCAATTGAATTTTCCAAAAATCAATCCTTTGAAAGCTACCTTAGCAGTCTTTAGAAATAACAACTTATTTCTTTAATCGAGAGTATTCTTAGAAAGAGACCCTTCCTAAGATATAATTAACTATAGAGGCTTGCCTTTATAAGGAACTAAGAACCCAGGATAAAATAAACCATGTTCTACTTTTCCATGTAGTTCAGGAGAAAATACTTTGGTACATGAAAGACCCATTAGCCTTAGGAGTATTTTATTGAAATGATCGAATCAATTATAGGAGAGCATGTTATCTTTTGAGATAATATGTTTATTTCTTAATGTCGTATTTGGTCATCTAAATAAAATATTCTGAAAATCTATGTGGTGTCATTTCTTTTCTCTATTCCAGAGAAAACACCAACAACAAATCTTAAAACTTACATAGAATCTCATGAAAGAATTGTCAACCATATCATATGTATATGTGATACGTGAAATTGAATTTCTGCGAATGAGTTTTGATTTAAGGGTCCGTACCCTCATCAACTAATATGAATACTATTTTTGATGCTAATTCCCAGAATGCCATAATTGCATGTGAGGTAG